>QHHG01000030.1:0-174394 GCA_004367055.1 Fusarium sp. NRRL 66335
CCCCTCCCCCTTTCAACAGTCGACTTAGATTCAGCATTGCTATCAACTGATTTAAAATCTTTTATCTTCCGAGCCTCCTGTCTACGGCAGTACTTTCTTATCACTTTCGCGTCTTGACGGGTGAATTACTGGGTTTTCTTTCCCTTCTTGAAAAGAAAATGTTTCATCATCAGAGATGGGTGGGGATTACTGTACTGTTCCTGATATGCCCTGGTCAAGCGGACGACTTCGATGACTTCACCAACAACCTGTTCACAGACTTGGCTCCGTAATTATACCGTTATTGATGTATTTTCTACTATAGGTGCTGATTATATATAGCATTATCGCGTTATTCGGCGAACGCGTCACAACTCAATTCTTGAGTCAGACACTCGGCTGGGCAGACTGCATAGCCTTGGCAATGGCTCCATTGGGTATCATTACTATCCTTGTCAGCGCTATTCGCGTTGGAGGGCATTACGGCTTAAAGCTATGGTGGGGAGAGCGAAAGAAAACGTATCCGATATTGAGATAGAACTGATGTCATCTACATCTCGCGAGGTCTGTGACCTATATAATGGTGCTAGCATTGTGCGGAGCCAAGGAACTGCTCCAGTTTGGGAATACATCTGCCTTTTTCCAAAGGTTTTTGCGGGCTCTCTTCTAGATGAAGATTCCCAGGTACGGTTCCTAACTTTGAACAAGGCCGTCGAGGCCGGTTTGTTGGAGGAAATAACCAGTGAGTGAAATCCCGAGCACAGGTAAATGGATGAAAGAGGTTAATATTTATCCAGGTCCTCGGAAGAAGACTTCTTCACAGAGGGAAAAGGTCAGTTCCAGGTCTCAAGGCCCAAGCAGAGACTCACAAGCAACAACTATGTCTTTGAGCAGAAAGAAAGCTCTTCGCAACAGGTTTCTATCCTTCAGAGGCGACGGTAAGCCGCCCCAGATAGTCTGACCGTATTATCTTTACAAATGAGTAAGCGCTGACCTTTGGGCCTGGTCGCAGGTTCAAAAGCAGAAGGCAACTTGGACACAGAGCAGGGCACATCGCATGGACCGTCAGATAATCTCCATGTTCAGAACGACTCAAAGGCCCTAGAAGATTCCATACAAGCAGAAACCATACAGGCAGAAATGAGAACTGAAACAAAGCCTATTCTGACAGTCATTCATGACACGAGTTTCGACGCACCCAACATTTCTCTCAATATGCAAAACACTCACAATCGAACCTGGATACGACTCGTTGCAACAATCGGGATCATCTTACAGGCAGCTGTGATGATCTTTTTTGGACTCATGACACATCCCAGGTTCCAGTCGCGCTTTCAACGGGACGAGAAGCCGGTGGCTACTCATGCCGCGCCAATGGCAATAGCTGGGACCGGCTTTCTCGTACTTGGTATGATCATCTGTGGGCATGTCATCGAAGCCAGTACTGTAGAGACCAGCTACCGAATGACCGAAAAGTTCGAAATTTGGATGTATTGGGTCCAACAAGAACAAACCGTTGCCGATCGAGTTTTCAATTCATTTGCTACAAGCCCGTCTACCCCACGCTCAGTTATCACTATGTCTCGAAGAAAGCAAGGTCACGCAAAAGTACTCGGATTCAGTATCATACGAATCAAGACTACAGTAGGGGTTGTCATTGGACTGGTTGGATTCGTCGTGCAATTCATTGGCTTGAGAGCAATGAATTCATGGGCAACATTGGCTCAACTGATCGCAATTGCGATAATGACTTTTCTGCGAGCCATAGTTCGGCCAGGATTTACGAAGTCTTTTGACAAAGCGAAACTTCTTCCTGGTTTCGAACTGGACTGGTTAGCCTGGGAGATAGTCAAGAAGGCCCGTGGTGAAGAAAGACCATCGAATGATTCGAATCCCAACACGACGACCGCTTCAACTGCTGTAACATCTATGGAGACCAGTGATCCGAGAAAGCAACACATATCCCCCGGCTCCTGGATGGTCCACACAGGTGGTTCAGTGCAGTACCATCCTTTCGTGGAGATTCCCACAACAGCATCTCAAAACTCAGAAGCACATGACATCATGACAATGCGTCGGGGGCTCTGCAGACTGGCCGGATTCCACAGCGAAACAGCTTCCATAGGCCTCAATCTCGCATTGGCAATCGAAAAGGCCATGAGTATTTTATTCCCTCTTGAAAAGGAACCAAAGAGCTACAGATGGTATCTGGACGTTAATCACAGTCGTGCTTGTCGACCAAGCCAGTCTAAGCAACAAGTATGGTTCGACATATGCCATAATGGTGACTCTTGGAAAGTGTTGGCGGACAACTTTGACGCATGTTTGTCACTTTGGAGCTATACTATTCAACAAAGGAAGCCGCCGTCTCCCGACGAAGACCAAATGCACCATGAGGGTAGGGAAGATGATGTTTGGCTTCGAAAAAGACGTCCTGAAACGTGCTTGAGATTGTTTGGTTCGAAGAGCAGGTTGCTGTCTCAGGACCTTAAATGGTGGGCATCACAAGGTACTGGCACGATTATTCAGGTTTTCGACATCACAGAGTACGAGCCAGAACCCACTAAGAAATCTCCCCAAATGCCGAGGTCTACAACAGTGGACTCCAATAGAATCGTCGGTTACAGTACCATTGTCGAGCCAGCAAGAAGCGAAATCAGTGGATTGCATACCATGGTCGCAGCCCCCTTTCATTTTTTCGATTCTATTTCGGGTTCCTTTGCTCTCAAAACTCGCGACTCGTTAATAGAATTGTATGCTAAGGACTTGCTTTTTTCGTTTATGTGCTCAGCGGCAAACACATTAGAAAAGTCTATACTAGGCAAGACAGAACTTCGGCCAGTTGGCGCTGAGCTTTTTTCAAACTACTATCTGTGGAACCAAAACTTGTCTGAACTTGCAGAAGCTTTCTATGAGTTAGGCTTCGGAAATCAACAGGAAGCATCGATTAGCATCGTTTCATCTCTCAGTATGGCCCAAAAATTGCCATTTCCACAAGCACTTTTCGATAAGGTGTCTTCGGAAATCATAAAATCAATCGACTCACCTAAAAATCATCTTGATTTTGAAGAGAGGCTATGGGACATAGAACAGTTCGATGTGGTACATGAGAACAGTAATACAGGTATCTGTGAGCGGTATCTGGCACTGGAAGTAGAGCTTCTTGAGGAGACGCGTACGAGAATTGATCTAATTCAAATGGAAAACTCGATGCCGATACCACTCGGACTTCAGTACATTTTTGAACAGCTCAGACACCGTGTCTCAAAGCTGAAGGACCGCAATCTTCTCAATTATCTTTCCTATCTTTACAAGAAGCAGTCTCGTCAAATGCTGGAAGGGGAAGGAGAGCCGTTGGAGCTCCTGAATCCGGAAAAGACATTGCAATTTCCAACCTCCCTTCATTTGACAAAGCTACACCACGCAACGATGTGCAAAGCCGACACGGAGCATTTGGATCTCAATGGCATGCCACATCTGCATCTTGAGTATGTCATCCAGCAGGATATTTGTAACTGGACTGCCCTTCATTATGCTTCGGTAGAAGGGGATGAGAACTTTATTGAAGCACTTTTGCGCAAGTACGCCAATGATAAGAACGTCATATTGAACGTGAGAGACTTTCGTGGCTATACAATGCTTCATTGTGCCTGTGAGCAAGATAATGTAAAAATTGCGTTAAAGCTCATACGTCATAAAGCGAGCCTCGAAGCACAAGGTTGGAACGGTGTTACCCCCACGCACTTGGCTGCTCGCCATACACATTCCATACTGTTAGAAGCAAAACGAAGGCCAACAGTGCCTAGAAAGTTTATCGAAAAGTCGGATTCAACAATCGATTATAACGGGCGTCTACCAATACATTGGGCCGTAATGGGAGGGCAGGTGATGAATCTCCCAATTCTTATTCGCCAGCTGAACGTCGTGGACAAATTTGGATGGACACCAATTCATCTAGCTGTTGTACACAACCAACTGGAAGTCATGGACAAGCTACTCGAACTGAGCGCCGATACGGGCAGGAAGGATAAAGCTGGTAGAACAGCAATCTATTTGGCATGTGAGAGGGGAAATCTGGACGCCTTGAAAAGACTCGCAGAGGCCGGGGCAGACTGCAGCATCCCAGCAAACGATGGAAAAACACCATTACACGAAGCTGCTGGCTTGCAGCCGAAGGAAGTAAGATTTGCTCGAGAAGAGGGAAGCAGAGATTTCCCTTATGAAAAAGACTATGGGACGCGAATAGAACTCGTGAAGTTTCTAGTAAGCCGCCAACTAGATCCTTACAGCAAGGATAACGAGGGCAGAACACCAATTGACATAGCGGAGAAAGAAGGGCACAAAGCGGTCCTGGATTACCTACGCAAACCACCTCAGAAGGGCTTCCAAACCAGAATGACTGATTACTGGGCAAAGGTCTAGTCTCTATCGTTTTCTCTTGTATATACGTATATATTTTCATGCTAGCTTCCCTGTGAAATTTCTCATCCTTCGTTTTATCTCTCTAATTCTTTCAAGTTCTTCCTAAATCCTGACTACAGTCATAGAAACAGCTTCGAGCCCTTTTCCAAATTCAGCTGCGTTGTATTGGCCGGGGTCTTGCTCAACCGTATCCTCATTATCTTTGATGGACTTAACTTGACTCTCCAAATAGCCATACATGAACATGTCCCTCATTGGAACAAATGCGACAGGTTTGAAGACTGCGGGACAAACAGGATCACTCAAGCTTGTGGAAACAGCTTTTGGGTCTCGCGAGCGTGTGGGTGCAGCTGCTAGAAGCTATATCTTGAATGCACTCGTACAATTCTTCATGCTGCTAATAGTCTTGAGAGGTGTTTTCAGGCTACAGAAATAAAGTAGCCTAAATGCTAGCCTAGACTGGCATAAGATAATTAATTCTTTAATCTCTTATGCTCTCGGCGGCCCATTCTTCTAAAATCCTAACGGAGTTGTCAAAGGTATTGTCTACTAAGCTCAATGGTCTGTCTATATCTTGATCTCCATTCCAGGGTATCAAATTGGCAAAAAAAAAAAAAACATACAACAGCGGGGATTCGCTGGTCGTCACCGACCCAACTACTAATCCGCCGGTTAGTGGCTTGACTATGGGAGAGCGGACGGGATCCCGTATTTTCCACTACCTTTGGTCGTATGTACTAGATGAGCTAATGTAACAGACTATATTCGAATGCTGAGCCTTTGATAGCTGTGTTGTCATCGATGCCCTGACTCGAATCAGCACGGGCATCGCCATACCATTGCCATTGTCGTGCCATCTGTATGATAATCTTCTGTGAGAAGGGACCCGTGGGATATCCCACGTAGAGCCACGTTTATCATCTCCAGGCTGCTAGATTATCGCTTCGGCGGCCTAGAGGTAGCAGCTATCAAAAGGGTACCGTATAAAGGCCAATTGTACTCCTAGCTCTAACAAAGCCATCAATCTAAACCAATTGTGCCTACCGTTTAACATGTTATTTCGCATCGCGGGCCCTGCACTTCGTGTAGACTGTCGTCAGCACAATGACGATATCAATGGTGCAATGAGTACAATTCGAGATTCGTAAGTGACCTTGAACATTTTCATCTAAACCATGAGGCCATTGGCTTGGTAATTAAAGAGAATTGCGTGAGCACTTATGAATTACGCTGTCGTGGATGAGTGCTATTCACACCAAGAGTGCCGTAACGATGCCTTTTCCCTCCAATGAAATCACTTCGATCTCTGACATCTGGCGTCGTTGTTGAGTATTAATCAGCCTGGACGGAGCGCTACTTTAATTCGGATCATACGTGCCGTGCTGCACTAACATCGTGCATAATAAAGGCCTTAAAGTGTGAACATTGATTGACGCTAATGATGTTTTAATTGGCTAGCAGATGAATAGTATTAGTGATGACTGTGCTTACGACATGCAGTGACTCAATTACGCGGTCTGTAACGACGCGCATGTTATTCCCAGGCCTGCAGTCGGGTAAGATCAAGCCGATTACCAGTATTACGCAGAATTCGTGAGTCACTTGCCTTGGTCAATCAACACAACTCATAGAGAAAATTGCAGATGCCTGAAATTGTATAATAATAAGGCCAAACAATGCCAAGATGTCAAATCAATTCACATCAGTATCACATCGTCAATATGGAGCCTCCTTATACCCAAAGAACCGGCGTCCCTTTCCAGACACGCCCCGTGCTTAGCCCGTTCAATCCATCAGCCCTACAGAGCCTTAATTCCATCTTATCCCTTAAGAAAAATAGCTTGACCATTCATATTCAAGATCATTATGCATCAAAACGCTATCGCCCTGGCTCCATAGTTATGGGCACTGTCAACATCAAGCCCAAGAAGCAGACTCCTTTCACCAACATCTCGATAAAGTTTGTTTGCGACTCCAGCGTTGAGCGCCCTAACGCCAGTCTATCATTTGAGACATGGCATCGATTACTTGACCTGGAAATGCCAATTGACCTGGCGACATTACCCGCGAGTAAGGTTCTTCAGCCAAATGAGACTTACACGGTTCCGTTTTACTTCGTCCTTCCCGATGGCCTCGGTACAGAGGCTTGCTCGCATAATGTCATATGGCAAGAAACACGCCAAATGCACTCGCATCTTCCACCCAGTATCACCGGCTGGGAGAGTGATGCGATGATCCCAAGGGGCGTGCGCGTTGGCTATGGTGTTATTGCTCAGGTTTGGGACTCGGCCAGCCCAGAGTATGCTAGAATGGAAGCCAAAGAGACTGTTCAGTTTTTGCCGGATCATGTTGAACACCCGCATTTAAAGATCCCCTCAGCAAATCGGAATTTCAAGTTCGGGTCATCTAAACAGCTCAAATCCAGTGTCTTTGGTCGCTCTTTGGGTGAAATCACATTCCACGCCGATCAACCCACTGCGATCGTTCTTGACTCCAGCGGCAAGCGTTTTCATCCTGCGAAAGTGGTAACATCTCTCAGATTGAAGTTAGATCGCAAGACTAGCCTGCCGCAAAAATGCAATGTGTCTGCAAAGATTGAGTCAGAAACATGGTCACAGGATGAGCCCATGCAACAACTGCCTCACATCGTCAAGGCGATAGACTGCTACAATGGCTCCGAGACTCTGCTGGACAAGACCGAGGTCGGATTGAGCTGGGAGAAGGATTCCCCAAAGCAAACAGACAATGTTGTCACCGAGACTACCGAGAGTTTCAGCAGCCATATCGAGATACCCATTTCGAATTTGGCGAGCGATAAGAGAATGTTTTTGCCTACTTTTTATTCTTGTCTGATCGCCAGGACATACCAACTACATCTAACTATAAATGTTGCATCGACAACCCTAAGGCTAGTGCTACCAGTGCAACTCACAATGGAAGAACAGAAAGGAGATGCGCAGCCCGGAGCTGGGGATATTGGGCTCCCAGAGAGAAGTGCTAGATATTCCAGTTCATTGCCGTCATATGTTGAGTCGGAGACGAGGCATTCACAGCCTGAGCAGTAATCCCTTAGAATGAATAACAAAATTGAACTTTGTCTTTGAAATACTTCAAGTATATTACAAGAATCTTAGCCAATGAAACTCCAGGGTAGTTGTCGTGGTACCTCAGCCACACGACACAGTGACATATGCTGGCAATTGCGCCCCGACTCTGCGCTGCCAGGTGGGTGACAGAAGAATTGTCTTCTAAGGCTTAGGCTACAATAATAAAGTAGCCCAAGTGCTGGTCTAAATTAGCATAAAGTGATCAACTTATTTCGTCTCTTAGGATTTTGGGGTCAATTCATCTGATACCCTGAGGGCTGCCAAGATCGAGATCGACAGCCGGCCAAGAGAGTCATCAAAGAAAACGACAAAACAAGCTTGGATAAGCTTCTCATTGAGTTTGACCGGAGAAACTAGCCCGGCGGAATCCCAATGGCGAAAGTCAATTGGCCAGAAGACGCTCATAGACCCGCTATTACATCAGTGATCGTACAGGTACCTTGCGCTCACGCGATCAAAATTAGAAGGTGCAATCACCTGCAGTCTGCAACACCTGCCTTGAACCAGCCCAGCAAAAAAGGGCGATCGGCCGATTTTCGGAATATTCGTCAAAGATTATTTCCAGCCACAGGAACCGTCCATCCGTCAATCTTAATTGTCTCATCAAAAACCTTCAGAGACTTGATGATCGATCTCTACCCGAGCGATCCCTAACAAATAAATGCCCTTGTCGCGTCTAGCCTTGATCTCATCGTGGCTCGTGTCAGCCCCGCCATAACAAATCTCGCCCTTTCCTACGTCACCACTCGTTCAACCCCGAGGCTTGATCTTCAGCGACAAGCTTTGAGGAAAAGGCTACTCTTACAGCCATTCAATCATGGCGCCTTCACGAAACAACTCTTCCAGCGCCGCCCGGCGAGCCATGGCTGTTGAGCGAACAGCCTCTTCAGGTTCATTCCACGCTGGCGCGCCGATCCCAACGTTGAGCAATTTGCGACGCCAATCCCATCGATACCAGACGTTTCCTACGACGCCGCCAAAGACTCCCCTAGAACAACCCTACGCTGGTTCCAATGCGAGCGATTCCGACGATGAGGATGATAACGAAGAGACGCCGCTGCCTGTCCGACAGCTGCTGTTGCTGGCTTTCCTCTCCCTTGCCGAACAAACCGCGCTGAACTCGATATCCCCGTACCTCCCCGAGATGGTGCTCAACATGCCTGGCATTCCCGATGATGAAGCCGGTTTATATGTCGGTATACTCGCGAGCTCTTTTGCATTGGCGCAGCTGTCGACAAACTTCCTCTGGGGATATGCCTCGGATGTAATTGGCAGAAAGCCGGTTCTGATCATGGGCACAATTGCGCTTATGGGCTGCTTTTGTGTGTTTGGCTTCTGCAAGGAATACTGGCAGATTGTACTCGTTCACGTTATGATGGGATTGCTCAACGGAAACGCTGCTTGCGTCCCGACAGTCTTGGGAGAAGTCACCGACCGGTCCAACCAGAGCCGCGCGTTCACCTACTTGCCTGTCATTTACTCCCTCGGCAGCATCACTGGACCTGCTCTGGGTGGTATCCTCGTCGGACGAATGGGTAGTAAATACCCGTATCTGGCTCCCAATATCCTCTCCGCTGGCCTCCTCGCTATCAGCGTCATTGTGGTCAGCATCTGGTTCGAAGAGACTCTGGACAAGATCCAAGTCGCATTTGAGAAGCCCGCCTGGGTTGAGAAGATCCTCTCCTGGTTCCCTTCACGCCCTCCCCCTCCCCGACGTCCCTCGTGGAGCGCGCGCTGGCCCCGATCGCATACCCAGCAGCCTCTTCTCTCCTCCGGTCGAGCACCCTCCTCCGACTCCGAAGATGACGACGACGAATCCGACTCTGGCGAAAGCGACAAGCTTGACCCCGCCCTGTCCGCCTGGAAGGATCTCAGCCGAACCACCATCCTCGTCCTGTTCACCTACCTCGTGTTCCAGCTGTCCAACATCTCGTTCAACAGTCTGTACCCCATCTTTGCTGCGACGCCTGCACCTGCCGGTCGCGACTTGCTGCCCAGTAGAATTGGCATCAGCTTGAGTATCGCAGGGTTGGCGAGCTGCGTTTTCCAGGCCTTCTTGTTCCAACAGCTCAAGACTAAGCTGGGTAACCTTGGTACCTACCAGATCTCGCTTCTTGGACTTGGTATTAGCATGCTGTTCATGCCTTGGGTTGGCTACGCCGATGACAAGCCTTTGTTTGGTGTTGGAAGCGGCAAGATGTGGCTGTACATTGAGCTTGGACTCGTCTTGATCCTCAAGAATATGTGCGCTGTCGGCGGATTGTCCAGTGTCATGCTTTTGGTAAGTCCCTCCATCGAGTACCAGTACCTATTGAACTTTATTAACAACTCCAGATCACCAACTCTGCACCATCGCACTCCAGCCTCGGCAGTCTCAACGGCATGGCCCAAACCCTCTCCGCCCTCGGCCGCAGCTTCGGTCCCTTCGTATCCGGCGGTCTCTTCAGTCTATCCATCAACATCCGACCCAAGGGTGAGGCCATAGCTTGGAGTGTCTTTGGCGGTCTGGCCATTCTCGGTTGGGCTTCGTCTCTCTTCATCCGTCGCGATGGCCTGGAGAGTGATGATTGGCAGGGATCAGATGACAATTCCTCTGAGCAAGACGAAGAGGCATGAGCTCGCGCTGAATAGACTATTAGCATTATGCATGTATTGGGGCATCGTCGTTTTGATGATTGTCCGGGCGTACTGGCTGGTTTTGAAACAGAGATGAAGTCACGAGGGTAAGATTTGGAACATATGTATAATTGATAGATAAATTGGATCGTCCCGGCTTGTTCGGCTGGTTGATTGTTTATAGCAATAGTCTTTCTATTTGAGTGTCAACACTTTGCCTGTGGAATATCATCCTTTCAGCTGGTGTCGTCGCCCCAGACTTCGAGTGCGTCTGTACAAAGCGAGCATGACTTTTGAAAGAGATATGGGTCCTCGAGAACACACAGGGTATTCTTGTCCAAACTTGTGACCATCAGCAACGAGTTCAGGGCGCCTGAGATAAAGACTGTCAATATGAGGCTCAGTTGCGAGTGAAGTCAACGTAAGAGAATGCCGTAGGTTGAAATTCTAAATGGCTTTGATATATTTTTCCATTGGATTATTGTGATAGACGGTGTGCGTATCAGACATCATTCTGGCTATTTACCTTGCACATTCAATATTTCCCCCCAATTGGACTGTTTGGCACATGTAAATCCTTGCATCCTGACTTTCACTGCGATCTTAACATTCCTCAAGATGTCAGAGTAAGCTGAATTCATTACATATATCACATTGGCACAAATGGAGTATTGATTATTTTGATAATTTTTATTTGGTATAATGCTTTTCTATATCCCTTCTATTCCCTTTTCATAACATTCATAACCATTAACTTAACGGAGCTTGAGAACAGCCTTGCCGAAGTTCTTGCCCTGGAGCATACCAATGAAGCCCTCAGCGGCGTTATCAATACCCTCAGTGACGTAAAGCTTAGCCTTGACGCTGCCGTCGCCGAGCCACTTCTGGAGGTTCTCCTGGTGGTCCTTGTAGTACTTGGGACCGAACTGGGGGTGAGAGACGAGGAAACCCTCCATCTTGATCTGCTTGGCGATCAGGTTGATGAGACCCTTGATACCCTCACGCTTGTCAGCGGGGGTGTTGTACTCGGAGATGAGACCGCAGACGGGGATACGGCCACCAACGTTCATGTTGGTGAGGGCAGCCTCGAGGTGGTCACCACCGACGTTCTCGAAGTAAATATCGATACCCTTAGGGGCAAGACGGGGAAGGGCATCCTTGGGAGCCTCCTTCTTGTAGTTGAAACCACCGTCGAAGCCGAGCTCCTTGGTGATGAAGTCGAGCTTCTCGTCATCACCGACGGAGCCGATAACAGTGAGACCCTCACGCTTGGCGATCTGACCGACAATCTGACCAACAGCACCGGCAGCGGAGCTAACGAAGATGGTCTCGCCCTTCTTAGGCTGACCGATCTCGTGGAGACCAGACCAGGCGGTGAGACCAGGCATGCCAAGGGCACCGAGGAAGAGACCGAGGTCAAGGTTGTGAGGGTTCTGGATCTTGCGGAGGTTGACCTTGGGGATGGTCTCCTTGTCAACGCGGACATACTCGGCAATGGGGAGGAAGCCGGTGACGAGATCGCCCTCGGCGAAGTCGGGGGAATCACTCTTGATGACCTTGTTCAAGGTGCCGTTGTTGATGGGATCGTTGATCTCAAAGGCGGGAGCGTATGACTTGACAGAGGTGTCGCGCATCTTTCCGCGCAGGTAAGGGTCGAAAGAGGCATATTGCTGCTCGAGAACGACACCACCTTGAGGAGCCTGGTCGATATCGATGGGACGGTCCTCAATGACCAGATGCTCACCGGCGACGGGGAGACCGGTGGGGATCTTCTTGTATACGAGAGTCTTGTTCTGAACCATGATTGCGGTTTATGTGTATGTATATGGGTATGAGATTAAAGAGTAAGAGGATGAGAGGTATGTATGAGTATATATGAATGGGTATAGATGAGATGAGTATGAATGAGATATAAACGACGTCACTGTAGTTAAGGGTCTTTATATATCTAAAAAGAGTCTAGAGAACACATCATCTTTGCTGGCGGAATTCCGCCTGGTGGGAACCCAAATCGAGACGTCAAAGTGGCGCGGCCACGTACCGAGGCTATTTCACGCCGCTTGATTTGTAAGAACAAAGCATTGAAGTTTTCTCAACAACTAGAAAACGTCACAGCGTTACGATCCACAACGTAAACGGTGATACTTCCCGAAGCGGCAATGACCTCATGAATGATGACATTCCATGGTGATCCAAATTCACAATCATAGTGATAAAATTCTTTAACATGACCAAAATTGAGTTTAACACAGTGAGAATTCAGTAAAACATGCTGTCAGATCTCTATCTTGATTAGAATGTGGTAAGAAATTAATTAATTCCTTGTTCAGGGAGCGGATAGAATAAACGTGGCGGCTCGGCTACTTTACCTAAAGGGGATTAACGCCGATGGAGGAAAAGTGAACCTCGGTGTCTCCGTTTCTTTTGGTTCGTCGTGGAATTCTTTACAGAGTTCTAGCGTTGTCCATGAAGCGAAGCGCGATGGGCGATGCATAAACGCCGAGTGGCTATCCGATCGTCAATGCATTGGATGTTTCTTCCAGCCGCCTTAGCCTTCTTTGTTTCAAGGATTTGAGGGGCCAGGAGGTGAAGGGACCTCGGTGAAGAAAAGTTAGATGGGTTAGTCAGCGACCAAGATTCAGGTCTGAACGGTAAGTTGGCACACACGAGTCAAGAGTCCGACAGCATTTCTGACAGCACGGCAATTGGTCATCCGTTTTTGAGAATGCCATTTTGAGTGATCTTGTGTAACCCACCACAGTGCTTCCTTCAACAACCCGGCTGTCCCATCAGATGTAATGGTGATAACTTCATGACAGGCAACAAGATGTGAAAACACCAAGATTAGGTAGTAAAAATAAATTTAGTCTAATTATTAGTCTAAGCCAGCAAATGATGATCAAATTATTTCATCTCTTAGGCTTCTGGCAGTTAATTTTTCTGTCATTTTGACTCAACTTACCCTGAGCTTTGTCTCGCATCAACGTTCTTCCGCCCGATACTCTAATCCATGCTCTCATAATCACATCACGCCCAACAAACCCCACACAGAGGCTCATATCACGGACTCGTCAATTTAGGCACTCAGCCCAGCCTCAGCCTATCAAAACGACAATGAGTCGGCACCCGGCCAGAGTGAGACGAGTATGGCAGTCAATTTCAGGCAGATCCAGCCTGCGCCTCGAGACGACAACTCTCCTGAATCAGAAGAAGGAGGTCATCTCGTTCTCGGCCGCTCTTATCGTATCGCCAAGAGGAAACGCCAGCATGTCAGGGTAGCTTGTAATCCCTGTCGTGAAAAGAAACGCGCCGTAAGTCACGCGTAATACTAATGATTTTAACTTTACTTGACTTGAGTCATTCATTGGCTGACAAGCTAAAGTGTAACGGTGCAGAACCTCAATGTGACCAGTGTCGATTACGGAGCTTAGCATGCATTTACCGAGTTCCGCCCAAAACGGTGGATTCAACCATCAAGGTTCAGAAACAGCTCGATAATCTCCAGAACAACTTTAATCACTACGCAGATATCGTGGATCAACTCAAAACGCTTCCTGAACATGAAGCTCTCAAGCTTTTTCAACGGCTAAGGTCATCAGGCGAACCCTTTTCCCCACTAGGCACAGTCAGACTTTCAAATCACAAGACATCTCAAGCTTTACTACCGACTACCAGTTCAAGAATTGAGTTTGAGCTCACAGCGCTTCATGGGATCGTGTATCCTACGTTACTACCTATTGATATTACGAGACTTAATATCTCGCCATTGGAGAAACCTGCATCGCCTTCTTCGACGCTTTCAAATTCCGGGAGTCTTGTGAGAAAACCTTCGAATACACCTGTCGTTCTTGCAGAAGCTGGGTCTAGACCGTATTGCGATTCTAGATTGGAAGACCTTGATATCTCGTACTGGACAAAAGTTCTTATTAGCGATGTGTCGGCTGCGACTTTGATATCGCTGTATCTGGAGACGGATCAGACGATTGTTGCCTTTATCGATGCGGACCTATTTGTGACCAGTCTTGTGGATAGAACGCCGAGGTTTTGCTCTTCGTTTCTCGTTACAGCGATGCTATATGTGGCATGTGTAAGTCACACATGAGTCTAGTCTTTAGTGTCATTCAACTCACGCGTATTGCAGTATGCTTATACCGCCAAAGATCTCACAGCAATGCCCCTCGGAAACCTGTTCCTCAGAGAAGCCGAGAGACTCTTCCGTGCTGAAGGATCATCTGATGATGTGCTCACGTTGGCTGCTATCAACACTCTGAGTCTGGGTTGTTTCTTTAGTGGGAATGATACGTTAGCCAAGGAACTTCAGATCGCTGGTCGTAATATGGGACGAAGGCTTGGCCTATACGGCGTACCTCATGATAGTCCCTCCTTATTGGCCTTTAGAAAACTTCCAGATGATTTACTTCGGATGACGGCGCATGTGGCATGGAGTACATACAATTGGTTGACGTGAGTACCCTTGCTCCCTGCAAAAAAACAAGGACTAACGGCGTCAGGATACATGTCATGTTCTTCTATGACGAGAGCATTTCCCATACTCCCTCTCTTCCAGTACCAGGCGCCGATAGAGACGACTATCCAGACCACGCCTGGCCCGACCATCCTCTTCCCAAGTACATGGGCAAGTCGTTCACCAAACTATGTCACTTCTTCTCAATAGTTGAGGAGGTCGCGGCGGTATACTCTGCCAATGATAGAGTGCCAATCTTCAACCGTGTTCCGATAGCGTTTGCAGAGGCGAAGTATCAAAAGATGCTGTTTTGGGCGGATTCTCTCAGTAAGGATATGGCGTGGAATAAGGATAGTCATGAGCACATCTTTCTCTTTCAGTGAGTTATCCACCGCACTCAAATGACCCCTTGACTGACACCTACAGTATGTGGTTCCATTGCGCAGTCCTCGACATCTTCCGCCCCTTCGCCCAAACCCAACAAAACTACAAACTCCGCTCCTTCAACTCTCAAGACAGCACCCCCAAAACAATTTTCGCGGCCTCCCTCAACCAAATGAAACGTCTAGTCCTTCTCTACCGTACACAAAAAATGCCCAACAGTTACATGCCCTACATAAACATATCACTAATCCACATCGCCAACACGATCTGCAAAGAACCCCTCCACGACAGAACCTCCAAATTTTATTTTCTCTTATGCATTCGCTATTGGCAGCATTTATACGTCGGCTACCCGTTCTTCTCGCACGTTATACAGGCATTTCTCACAATGGCGATAAACAACGGATTGATGAGCAATAGAGAAGCCAAGAGTCTCATGGCAGAGGTTTTGGCGGGGGGGAAACATCATGAGCTGGCGCATGAGGGCATTCAGACTAATTTCATTGTGGATTTTGATTTGGCTATGACGAATCCGGATGAGGCTGGTGTTCAGGCTGTGGCGCAGAAGTTTGAGGAGGTTGCGCTGTTTGACGAGTTTGCTGTTTACAAGAAGGAGGGGGATTAGTGGAAGAGAATGGAACCGGATGGAAGAAGAGTTGGGGAAGGAAAGAGGCCAATGTCGCGTCACGATAGAGACGTAGGAGAGAAGGAACGCGGTCAGTGACGCGTCACTAGGAGCAGAGGGAAGGAAGACCAGCGAGACGTGAAGGGAATGATTAGAGAGAGGTTGATGCATCTGTCGGCGCAATAGACTTAATACTCAAGACTTAGGCTACAGAGATAAAGTGGCTTAAATGATAGCCTAAGCTGGCATAAAAACGACCAAATTATTTCGTCTCTTATGCTTCCAGCGGTTAAGTCTTCTGACACCCTGCGGGCTAACACTGATCGTGGTGCCTTCTCAGTGTGCACTTTCCCTCTCAGGCTGCCTTCCTCAGTCTAGATAGGCGCAGACGCGACAAAGAAGGCAGGCACCCACGCTCTCTGCCTGATGATAAATCCTTTCCACTCCCACCCAACTCATTCTGATTCTTCCATCATCATCACAACAGTCCCATCAGCAGAATCATCAACAGAATCAACAACGACTTCTTGGAACTTCATCTTCATTCTTGACACAAACATCACTTCTTTCTTGACACAAACATCACTTCTTTCTTGACACAAACATCCCCCCTTTCTTGACACAAACATCTCCCTCTCTTCACACTACTTCATCATGGCTGGCCCTCAACCATACGACTGGCGAGCGATCATTGCCAGGCTTGCACTGTCAGGAGATCGTGACACTCCGTCCACCCTGGACGATGCCCCAACTCGACGAGTCCTTCACTCCAACATGCTTTGCCTCCCGAATGCCAACGGAGGGCACTTCAGACCCATGCACGAGATATCCTTCAATCGCTTTCCCGAAAAACGCCGACATGCCAAGTTCGTTCCATTCGGCATTTGGCGGATGATGTTTGTCCGAAGACTGGCGTGGGTCAGAATGAACGAGACTTCTCCCGACATCTTGGCGGCGCTCAACCTCGACTTGAATGGCCTACCCACGACCGAGAACATGGCACCTGACGTTTTCGACAACGGTACGCACATCTTTGACGGACGTCATGACAACTTCATCGACCTTTTCCTCCCAATCGACGAGATCTGGAACAAACTCAAAACGCCTACCAACCAGCCATGGATGCAGGATGCGATACTGGAAGACAGGATTCATTTGAAAAACTTGCAGCAACTTCGAACCATTCTGCAAAGAACGGCGATGTCTGAGCCCTCGTTCCGTCATGTCGCCTTTGGCCGTGCCTTGAGTGACTTGTTCAACGCAGACGGCTCCCCCACGGTCACTTCCCTACTCGAATTCTTGGAGAAATTGATGCTTTTGAGAGAGGAGATTGTGGCCGACCTCGCTTTCATACGATTCCTCCAGAACGATGGCATGAGTGTTCGCACCTTCTTCAACCCCCCGGCTGACGTTGTCCTTCGCATGGCGCGCTACGCAGGGCCAGGAATCTGGAGTGACTCTCGTTGTAAGTGATAGTTCCTTACCCTGATCTAGGCTCCAAGCTAACTGGCTAGCTATCGAGGCAGGGCCGAGTGACCCTCCCGTGATGGACCAGCAGGCACAGCGGGCCCGCCTCAAAGCGTTCGAACTCACTTGGCATGCCGCCTGCCAAAGGACTCAACATCCCCACCACCAGGTACCGATGGACGGCGCAGGCCTTCGTTGGTCAGCCCGGCGCATTTTCAAAAAATTCATGAAGGGGGATCAGATGGCCACTGAGCAGACACTGGCGGAAATGGACCTTTGGATCTAGGAGATGTTGGTCGAGATCCTTATCCAAGACCGGAATCGTGTCTCGGGGCTCACCGGGGGACAGTCTGAGGGACAGTCTGAGGGACAGCTTGGTGCTGAAGAACAGCCTCGAAAAAAGCCTGGAAGACGATCCTGGAGGGAAGCCTTGGCGGCCTTGAGGATAGCCTCGGAAATAGTCCGAGAAGGAGTGAGCGCAGGCAATTATGGGCATTGAGCATTGAGCAAGTGACACTGGACGGCACTGGAAGTGATGATAGGATGTTGGCACGGAAAGGAAAAGTTCATAACAGCGGAAATTGTACTGATAGGACGAACATTCACATGAGAAGATCAATACAGCGCTAGTCTTAGACAAAATAAAGTGACCTAAAAACTGGTCTAAGTTTGCATAAGGTGATCAAATTATTTCGTCTCTTGTGCTCTCGGCGTCTTCTGATACCCTGACGCCGCCCTCCAACTCCATCGTTGTGCAGAAGCACTTACACTTGTCAGTAAGCTTTTGGGCTACAATTGGCTCTTTCATGTCTTGGGCTTCTGCTTTCGGTGGATCCCTGTTGTTCAGCGTTGACCATGGCGTTGCCGACGATTGCCGCTGGCACGGCGTCTCAAGTTGATCTCTGTGGTTGCAACAAGCCTTTGCCCAGCCTTGGCATCAGGGGTTGGCATCAAGGGTCATTGACCACGTACTGCACTGTATGTTGTCAAATACAAGTTTTATCGTTTCTCGTCATCAGGACCTCAGAGGAATTGGCCGCCGAGCATAAGAGATGAAATAATTTGGTCACTTTAAGCCAGTTTAGACCAGCGCTTAGATAACTTTTACTTTGGCAGCCTCGTGCTATACACAAATGAGAACTGTTTAAACCCCTGTCTCCCCGCGGTAAATTGCTTCTTTCGTCGACCTTTTTGAAAGTAGGTGGATTCCAGACTATCAGACCGACATGAACCGCTTGATCTCCATCGTAGGAATCCAGTTCACCTGCCCCTTTCACAGTTTCAAGGTCATATGACCTTGACAAGGCCGTTTCGAGCCGATTGAGAGGTCTCTGAACTGTTCTGAGAAGATGTAGGAGGATAAATACCTGCGATGATCCAACTCATCCTCCTTTTGCCACGGCGGTTCTCCTCAACAGCCGTTAGCATGCATGGTCTCCTGAACTTACAACTTGTGCATATTCGGAAGGTCGTAGGGGTCGTCGACAGCTAAGCACAAGCACGGCCTTTTTCGAGTCTCCCCATAGGATACTGACTCCACGGAAGCTCATCGTGTTGCAGCTTGCACAGCCCCTTGGTCTCGCTTGAGCTAACGCAAGTCTTTCCTTGCCAAGTATCACGACAATGCCGATTATATATCTCATCGGTTACGAACCCGATACAGGTCTATTTGAAGAGCCGACATCACCTTATCTGATAGCCCAGGTTAGGGCCAATAAAGGATCAATTACCACGAGTCGATGCCACTGTCAGATACTGGAGTAAATGCCTAGCAGGCGGGTGTCAGAAGAAATGTCCCCCGAGACTTAGACTACTAAAATAAAGTGACCTAAAAACTGGTCTAAGCTGGAATAAGATGATTGAATTATTTCATCTCTTATGCTCTCGGGGGCCAATTCTTATGACCAGCCGGATATCCTGATAACCACGCATCAGCCAAGAAAGCAGACCATATTTATGGTGAGACTTGTTGCATGATAATCGGGACACGACCCGTGTATAACCCCATTCGGACATTACAGCATGAACATCAATCATATCAGCATCAACGTTATAGACGGAAGGTCACCCGTTATTTCTCGGCGGTGCCGATCGGAAACGTTTCCGCTGCATGAATCAGCCAACACTGCGCCTCAATTCGCAGCTGACAGGGCCTCTGCGCCCTCTGGACAGGGTGACAACGGCTGAGTGAATAATTGGAGAACAAGCACGACACTCTACCAAAGTGGGACAACCGACGATTGCCGTTATCTATTTGACGCGTCTTATGTAGTACCCCGAAAATGCCTCGTCACTGTATGTAAACTCTGTTTCAAAAACCGTTGATACCCACTGGACCACTGGTTGATAACCACCGCGGAGGACTTCCCGATGAGAGAAGCGGGCCTAATCTTAAAGTAGCGATACGACAGTAAGCGTGGAGGAGGCACGGACAAACCCCAAATTACCAAGGGATGGATGGATTGCCTGCTTTCGGTATGTATCGGCCAACCAGATGAACGCATATACCCCATTTAAGAAAGTTACCTTTTGGAGTAGCAAATTTTATCGGTAATGCCGGGCAGGGCTTCTCCAACTTGAAGGTTTACCCACGGCATTGAGACAGTATCATTATCCTCTATCTACTTGGTATCAAGGATACAATTGATACAGATGCAGATGCGGGATAATTCAGGGATATTCCACAAAAAGAGGATACTGACAGGAGCGTCATTTGAACCTTGGTTTGGGGTAGACCCCATATTTTGGAGATGGCGGATGGAGACCCGATTCTTTGTGTTTGGACTGGGGTTGAGTTAGTAGGTAATGAAAACTCTTAGCGAGTCAAGATCTCCACTGCTAGAGTAGACACAACGTCATAGCTCAGACCTTTTCCCCCCAGAACTCCTTGTTTCTTTTACGTGATGTTTTTGCGCTCAGTGATGGATTGCGCGATTGACCCTCTTCTCCAGTTCTACCCCGTGGGGAGACCTTACTGCCAAGTGATCAAGTATCTCCACATGAATCTAGACAAGAGTTGAGACAAAGCTACTGTACGGATACTGCGGAGTGAGCTTGTCTATCACGGACACCGCGAAGGGGCGAGATTTGAAGCTCACCAAGCTGAGTGGGACTAACCCCCCTTTGGTAAAAACAACACGGGGATCGACTCCATAGCGTGGTTTTGTCTAGCTACCAGGGGGGCAAAAAAGTTGGACTCCAGGGTTACGTCTGGCCTGTTATCTCTTGTGTCTCCTGTATAAGATGAGTCCACTATCCCCAGATTTTAATCCACCTCTCCACAGCACGCTCTCTTCTTCTTCAACCTCTCCCTCTCTCTCCTCAGTCCCTTCTCTTTTGACTTGACTACTATTCAACCCTTCAATCATTGAGTTGTCTAGTCCTGTCACTGTCTTTTGACTTTGTTTTGTCAACATGTCGCACTACGAAAACAACCTCGCAGAGAAAGATCTCAAGCGCGATCTAGAAACAGACCAGCAGCTCAACAACACTCCCTCCGTCGCCCACGGAAACCAAGTCCACGATGATGTCTTTGGTGAAATCACTGATGAAGGTCCCAATTACCGAGCCGTACGCCTCTCCGAATCCCACTCCCAATAGATCCCCATACTAATAACGTGCAGGTCGGTTGGATCGGTACCGTCGCTCTCATGATGAAGACACAAATCGGTCTCGGAGTCTTGTCCATCCCAGCAGTCTTCGACGTCCTCGGCATCGTCCCCGGAATCATCTGCCTCATCATCATCGCCGCTATAACTACATGGTCCGATTACATGGTTGGTGTATTCAAGAGGAATCATCCTCAGGTGTACGGCATTGATGACGCGGGTTATCTCATCTTTGGACGCATTGGTCGTGAGATCTTTGGCATTGCTTTCTGTCTCTGTATGTCCTTCCCTTCCCTGCTACCCTTAATGGATGAATGCTAATGCTAGCCAGACTGGATCTTCGTCGCTGGTTCAGGCATGCTGGGTCTTTCAATCGGTCTCAACGCCGTCTCCCTCCACGGCACCTGCACAGCCGCCTTCGTCGCCGTGGCCGCAATCTGCGGCTTTCTCCTCGCCAGCGTGCGCACACTCGGTCGCATCAGCATGCTCGCCTGGGTCGGCCTCATCTGCATCATGACCGCCATCTTCACCGTGACAATCGCAGTAGGCATCCAAGACCGCCCCGCCGATGCTCCCAAGGACAGCGAGTGGAAGTCTGACTGGCGCGCCTTCGGTAACCCTTCCTTCACCGAGGCTATTTCATCCATCTCGTCGCTCATCTTTGCCTACGCTGGTACACCCGGTTTCTTCTCCATTGCCGCTGAGATGAAGAACCCTGCTCATTACACCCGATCTTTGATGGTGTGTCAGGCTGGCGTGACCATTACCTACATCGTCATCGGTTGCGTTGTGTATCTCTACTGTGGATCGTACGTTGCGTCTCCTGCTCTTGGATCCGCTGGTCATTTGATCAAGCGCGTCGCCTACGGTATCTCCCTGCCCGGTCTTCTGGCTACTACCGTTCTGGTCATTCACTTTGCCGCAAAGTACGTCTTTGTCCGTATGCTCCGCGGCACAAAGCATCTTGCCTCCAACAGCGCTGTGCACTGGGGAACATGGATCGCCTGCACCCTCACCACCACCATTATCGCCTACCTGATCGCATCCGGCATTCCCGTCTTCGGCGGCCTCGTGTCTCTCGTCGGTGCCCTTCTTGGAACCTTGATGTCGTTCCAGCTGTACGGCTGCATGTGGCTGTACGACAACTGGGCCAAGGGAAAGCGCTCTCCTAACATGAAGTGGTACCTCATGGTAGCCTTCAGTGTGTTTGTCATTGTGTCGGGAACATTTTTGATGATTGGTGGTACTTATGGATCCATTGTTGGAATTATCGATTCGTACAAGAAGGAGGGCGGTTCTGCTGCTTTCTCCTGTGCTGATAATTCTAATTCCACTTAAGTCATAGCGTTGTTTTGTTTTTTGCTTTTAGCATGCATTGGAATTAGAGTAGAGAGAATTATCTAGAGATTACACAATCTTTGTCATTGAGGTTGAAGAATAGATACTATCAAGTTCAAACATTGTCCATCATTGTAAATGTGAATCTGTCAGTATCACTGCCATGATTGTCGACTCTATTGTGATGAAAAGTCTGACGTACCAGTCAAAGTCAATTCAGCCCAACCGTTACGCCACTCACATCAACCCACAAAGTTCTCGATCATCATATCCACATCCATAACGCCGATCCAAACCACAAAACGTGACCACAATATCGAGATCCACAAGTGGACACTAGATACCACCCCAAAATCAAGATTCTAAAGTCGCATCCGTTAAGTCATCATGTCCATCCTGACGTCTGGATCAGCGGGAGCTAAAAGCTTGTTGTGCGCTAGGACACGCCGGTACTTGGATGGTCTGGACAAGTACTTTGCAGCTTGGGTGGGTATTGAACAGTCTGGGCTGGGCTGGCTTTGTTGATCAATGGAGCTCTGCAGGAAATGAAAATGATCTGTTTGAGACCACCATTTGGTGGGTAAAAGATGAATTATCCTCCAAGGCCTAGGCTTGCCCTATTCAATGGCGCTGTTCATTCTATCATGTGAAACAACGTCTATATGTAAAAACCACAACACTGACGCTTTGCTCAACGGTACTTATCCCTCGCCTCAGCAAAAGTCATACCATTCGCAATATCCTTGGCCATATTCTCATCAGCTTCCACCAGCTTGGGCATAAGCTCAAGAATCTTATCAACAGCATCCTTAGGCACGCAAACCACACCATTTAAATCCCCAAAGATGATATCCCCTGGGTTGATTGTCACGTCAAGTGCAGGATCTTGTAGTTTAACGGGAACATTGACCTGTGTAGATAATTAGTCTTAGATCATGGCTGTGTTAGATGGACGTACCTCGCTAGGACGAGCAACTTCGTGGGGACTCGGTGTTCCAACGTTACGAGCGTAGACCTACCGCATTGTTAGTACTGCGGGGAGTGTATATCAGGTTGATTTACTGGAAAATCGAGACCACGGTGCTCTTGTAAATCTCGAAACGTGCCATCGATGACAGTTCCAGCAGCACCAGAGTATTTCGCCCGAGTACTCATCAACCCGCCATAAACAGCATTGAAAACACCATGTGGAGACGAAATAAAGATGACATGATCTTTAGGAACGGTATCAATCTAACATCATTAACTTTCGAAAGGCGAACGGGTGTTGGGAACTTACATAGTGCTCCTTCGGCTTTGGAGCATTGGTGTAGTTGTTCCGGACAAACTTGACTGTGTAGGCGGGCCCGATGAGCTTTGCGTCGCCTTCTTGGCGCTGAGGTGACCACATGCTTATGTTAGGAAGGAAACCACCGTGCGAGATGCCAATTCTGAGAAGGGCGTCGGAAACGTCGCATCTGGTTGATGTTAGTGGTGGTGATTGTGGAGGGACTAGGGAGGATTGTACGTTGTGTATGCACGGAGCTTGGTTAGAACTGAGGAGGTCATGATGTTGATTGCCTGTGGATGAGATGCGATAAGGCGATCTAATATTAGGTGAATTCGAAAATAGTAATGTCGAGATGATAAATGTTGTCGTGATATATGAGAGGCTTGAGGGATAAAACCGCTCGGGTGATGCCCCGGACGTTTTCCGGGAGTTCGTCCGGGACGTTCTCCGGTGTAAGTCGCACGTCCATGGTGAAGCTATAAGTCATACAATGGCAAAAAGAAATCTCAAATATTTCTTATTCTCTACCATCTTCACCTCTTTAGACCATCATGACAGTCCCAAAGCCCTCGGTCTACGTCCTAGACCCCTACCACCCCGATGCCATCGAAGCACTTCAAAACTCCCTCGACATAATCACCATCCTCCCCACAGACCCTTCCAAAAACACATACCCAGAAAATGCCACAGCAATTATGCTACGCAGCGAAACTCGCTTAGGCAAGAACGAACTTTCGCAGTGCAAAAGTCTCAAATTCATCGTCAAGCAGGGCGTCGGAGTCGATAACATCGACCTCCAGGCTGCCGCTGAACATGGAATCAAAGTGTATAACACACCCGGTCTTAACGGCGAAGCGGTCGCTGAGCATACTCTTGCTCTAGTTTTAACTCTGGCGAGACGCGTTGCTGAGATTGATCGCAGGACGAGAGCTGGGGAGGCTATTGTTCGCAGTCAGACTTTGGGAAAGAGTTTGTATAAAAAGACTCTGGGCGTTGTTGGTATGGGGAATATTGGTTTTGCTGTTGCGAAGAAGTGGGTTGGTGCTATGGAAGGAAACATCATCGCTTATGATCCCTTTTCTGATGGGAAGCATTGGCACAACACCTTTGAGTCTTTCACTCAAGTATCTTCACTACATGATCTTCTCAAAGTATCAGATGTAGTAACACTGCACATCCCACTGACCAGCACAACTACGAACTCAATGTCTACAGCAGAGTTTGAGGTTATGAAAGATGGAGCTATTTTACTCAACTGCTCTCGTGGAGGAATAGTGGATGAAGATGCTCTTCTAGTTGCGTTGAAGAGTGGGAAGTTGTTTGGTGCTGGCCTGGATGCTATGGTTACTGAACCGCCTACTCTTGAGGCTTATCCTGAGTTGTTGTCGTTGCAGAATGTCGTTTTGACACCGCACGTTGGGGCGAGTACGGTGGAGAATCAGAGTCAGAGTGGGAGGGCGGTTGTGGATGTTGTGCTGGGATTGTTGAGGGGGGAAGATAAGGGTAATAGAGTAGCTTGAATGTACGTACATATTAAGACAGGTTTCTGCGATGCTCGTAAATATTGCAAGGAATACGGATGTGTCACTGGCAACACCTATACAGGAGGGACTACATTAGATAGTAGTTCATCCGACCTAAAAGATTAATGGTGCATGAAGCCACAGATTTACTACTAGTTCTTGTAATATGAGATGTCGAAAATCTCGAGGTCGGTGAATGAAATGTTGCCCGTTCATGCAGTTTATCGTGTATTTTAGTGAAGTGGCAGGAGGTTTAGCGGTGATCGCCATGAAATTAGCGGCGGGGTATACTGAATTTAGAGGGACCTTGTCAGCGATCAGCCCGCGCTTCCCGGGCATCATTCAATCCATTATTTTCCAACACCAACCTCCACAATTCTATTACCAGCATCCATCTCAACCTACAAAATTTGGCCTTGACTTACACCACAAATGCCGAAACGGAAAAGAGACCCAGAACTCAAAAAGACGGCGCGTCTAACATGCAAAGGCTGTCGTCTCCGCAAAGTCCGCTGCGACGGCGGCCAGCCAATCTGTGGCATCTGCATCGCGTATGGAGAGACATGCGACTACGATCGGCCACCTCCCATGACCCAGATTCGGGCTATGGCGGATAGGATTGCGGAGCTGGAGGAAACGGTTAAGCAGCTCAAGAACAATTCCACAAGTGAGGGCTCAGTGGTGGCAGAGCAGAGCAGACCAACGCCAATTGAGCCATTGCCGCCGATTGAGAACGCGGATAAATCTCTCGATGAGCCAACTTACTACGACACCACCTCGGCGGTACATGATCCCGGCGATACTCCCTTGCAACCAAACGCTGTGGAAAGTCCAGCAAACCGTCCTCTTCAGGCTCTCCCCATTGAAATGCTCGAATCTCCCGATCTAGACTTCTGGGAAAACGAGGCAATCTCCAGCGCATCAATCTACCTCAACATCCCCGAAGGAGTAATCCGTCGTCTCTTCACAACACACTGGACTTGGGTCCACGCAAACTTCATGTTCGTCCCACGCGCAATCTTCCTCCGCGACGCAGCAACCGCCGGACCAAATTTCTCTCCCTTCCTGTTAACAGTCCTCTGCCTACACTCCACAAGATTCAGAGAACGACACTTAACGGAGAATCTACTTGCGAGAGCAAAGTTGCTGTTTAGTCATGAGATACACAACGAGGGCTCGATACCACTTGTTCAAGCACTGCTTCAATTCAGCGCGAGAGAGATCGGTAGGGGGTCGGTTTCGCAGGCTTGGCTTTATGGTGGGATGGCGTTTCGTGTTGCTATTGATATTGGACTCTTCTCTGAAGTGAGTGGGAATGACGATACGAGGACGAGATTGGGGAGACATCTTGCTTGGTCTTGTTATTCTTGGGATAAGACTTTGAGTTTGTATCTTGGGAGAACGCCGTCTTTACCCGAGCCGCCGAAGTGGGATCCTGCGATACCAGAGGCACTTGAGACGGGAATGTGGCCGCCTTACTCCTTTGTTGAAGATGAGTGTCGTTCTGTGGAGGGTGATGCGATTGAGTATACTCCACGACCGGCGCATTTGCTATTGACGTTTGCGCATACGTGCAAGATCAGTGTTATCATCAATGACATTCTACTGAATATCTATGGTAGTAAACGAACGAGGGATGTGTTGGAGTTTATTCAATCTACGAGGACAAGATTACAGACGTGGCGAGCCAATCTGCCTATGGTCTTGGACGTCGATTATAAAGGACTACCATGCCCCCCAACACACATGGTAGCCCAACAGTAAGCCAAACCCCCGATATCATCACAATATCTAATAATCCCAGCATGCTCTACCACACGACCATGATCCTCCTCCACAGACCCTTCCTCAACAACACAACCTGCAGAATCACCTGCCAAGAAGCCTCCGAAGCAGTAGAACAACTGCTCCAACTTCTCGAAACGACCTTTGGTTTTCTACGCTTCACGTATATAATGGCATACTGCACCTACACTGCTGCTACAGTGGTGGTACAAGATATGAAAGATGGGAGACCAGGGACTAAGAAGCGTTTTGAGATGTTTATGCGTGCGCTGAATGCTATTCGGACGAGCTGTCCGGGCATACAGCGGAGTATTGATATTCTTACCAGAGGTCTTAACTCGAACGAGGGACCGACAACTACGGCGTCAAATGAGAAGAACGGGGTAGAGGAAACGCAATCTGCACAAGGTCAAGGCCAGATGCCTGCTTTTCCATACTATGATTTCTCGGATTGTGTTGAGACGGGGAGTATCAATCCTTTCTTCGACCTCGATTCTTTCCCGCAGTTGTGGTTTGATGATTTTTCAGAGGACATGCTGTTAAATAGTATCTAGAAACAACCATCTAATGAAACTCAAAAAATGGACTCGAATATCCATGCAATCGCCTGCGACGACAAGATGGTTCTCTGCAAGGCAAAAAAGATGGTTCGTCGGAAAACAAAAAGTGAGGTTCTGCCCGGGCTCGAACCGGGGACCTTCTCGGTGTTAACGAGATGTCATGACCAACTAGACCACAGTACCAAGCTGTTTTTGTTGGAATCAACTTCGCGATTGGGATACTTGACTCCAGTTGGGATGTCCCTCCCTCTTATCCATTGGCTACTCCTAGCTTGAACTCTGGTGACATCCATTTCAGCGGACACCCCGATAATCAGCCCCACTTTCCTCTTCGCGGAAACATTCCCTTTTCAATTCGCCTGTCATTCACTCCAGAATGTCATAATAGCACATCGTCTTCTCTTTTCAGATCAGCTCTTTTTCAATTTCTTGGAACTTTTTCTCCACTTGCCTTTCTCGATAACTACCTTCTGAATCCGATACTGCCAATATTATCTTGGTACATTATTCTGGGTGGTAAGATGCCCAAGGTAGAACGTACAAGGACCTTCACAGGCTGTCGCACCTGTCGAAGCAGACACGCAAAATGCGACGAAGCACAACCCGAATGCGGCACGTGTCAACGTCTAGGCTTAAACTGCGGGGGATACGGAGCGAAATTATTCTGGATTACGGATGATGGCGTTAAGCCGGAGTTGCAGCAGAGTCATCGGGGGTCCGAGTATCGGTATCCACTCTTCTCCGGTATGTCCCCGGACCTTCTGACCATGGGCAAAGCTAATTGGTTGTAGAGACTCAACGCAAGGTGATGAGTGACGAACTCTCCCAAAGTCTGGGACGAAGAACTGCTGTTTCACTTCTCGCCGATATCGACGCTGCTTGTGAGAGGAGTATTGATTCAGCACTGATGAAAGGGCCTTTTGGGGTGTTTCAGTCCATGGAAGAGTCGTCTCCGGCTGTTACGGTGGAGCTGTCGCCTGATACTAATACGGATAATACTTTTACTAGTATGTATCCCGAAACGGACGGGTTCGTCGAGGAGATTCACCGGGAGGATTGGCCTGATCAATTACCTGGTGATGATATGGATATCTTTACCGCATCACTAGACCCCAACTTTGGTCTAAACGAAGAACCAAACCATGAATCCATGCCAAATTTCTTCATGGATGATCCATCAGGTGCAGAGGGCCTTGCATTCTTCAGTCCCGGGTTTATATCACAGGTCATGGGTCCATCTGAACCCGAAGCAGAAGACCTCGATTCAGCACACATTACAGAGGTTATTCCACTACCAAAAGATATACCAAATTATGGTAGTGGTCTTCCAGAAGAAACAGAGCTACTCCTCCGTCACTACCGTCAAAACATGGCTGGTCGATCCACAATGCAAGCCAAACGCAAATCACCCTGGGAAATCATCTTTCTCCCCTGCGCACTCGAGACTTTTGCCGAGCTATCACTCTGGAACGAAGCATCTCATACACGCTCTTCAATATTTTACACTCTCCTTGCTCATAGTGCTTTACAACTTCATATGGCACAAGGATCAAGTTCGCATTGGAAGGAAGTTGGGTTGAAGAATCATGAGAGAGCGCAGAGTCATTTGAGACAGGCGCTTCAGCATGAGATGTTTGGGCCGAAGCAGGCTAGTTATAAGGAGCTTCTGATGGCTATACTTGCTATGGCTATGACTTCGGTAAGCTGCCTACCTCCCATCATGGAAACTAATACTAACAGTGGTAGCTGCATAATGGAACTCGTGCCTTTAGAGTCTTTCTGCTCGATGCAGAACGTCTCATCCGTCTTCGCGGCCTCGCCAACCAAAATCCCTTCAAAACTCGCTTATTACACCACATGTACACACATCTTCGCGTCATATCAGAAAGCATGTCCATTGCCCTCCCCGATGCTTCCACCGCCGACAACCAACTAGAAGTCAGCCGTACATTCCGCATCACAGAAGAAGGCCTCAACATCGGTCTCGATCCAGCACTGGAAAAGACGGATGAGATTGGTTTCAACGATATCCATCTTGAAGTCCAAGGTCGCTGGAACCAAACGCTCTATCCGGTGATTTACGGAATTCCTGAGAGCTTGATGACGCTTCTTAGTCAGACTGTGTCACTTGCTAATGAAAAGGCGAGATTGGAAAGTGCGGCAAGGTGTAATCCTGCTATTTCTGAAGCCTTGGCAAAACATACAAAGACTCTTGAAAACAGGATCTGGGCATGGCCAACAACCCTCCCCGCTGAAACCGCCTCTGACGACAATCTCGTTACTCATCCCCAAGTACGTTCCATGACATTAGCAATCCACCAAGCGTTAGTAATCTACTTCTACCGAAGAGTCTACGACATGAACGCCATGATTTTACAAGACATGGTTCGCAAGACACTCGATTATCTGGAGCCGCATTTGAGTGAGTTGATAGATGAGCAGGATTTTGCGACGAGTTTGGCATGGCCTGCTTTTGTGGCGGGGTGTGAGGCTGTTGCGCCGGATTTGCAGGAACGGGCGTTGAAGTGTTTGGAGATTACGGATGAGAAGGGGGTTTATTTTACGGAGAGGCCGGCGGGGGTTGTTGTGCCGTTGATTTGGGAGAGAAGAAGAGAGTCGGGGGATTGGACTATGAGTTGGCAGAGTTTGGTGATGGAGGGATGAATTAGATGTTCTGATCCATATACAGTCTCCCAGGGCCTTTGATGATTCTCATCGCTGGTGTTTATGACATAACATTCACTCAATGATCTTCATATATCTCTGACCATGTCTATTTTACTATTTTAATCTCATAAATAAATACTTCAATCATTTAAGCCAACTTAACACCAGCATCCTTAAGAAGCTTTGCCAACTCATCCTTCTCAGCACCCTCAAGCAACTCAAAAGGCTTTCTCAAACCTCCCGTCTTGAAGCCCCTCAACTCCAAGCCAGTCTTAATACCAGCACCATAATGATGCGCCTCCAAAAACTTGCAAACAGGGAAAATCTTGCTCCACAGCTCCCGTCCCTTCTTAATATCGCCATCAACAGCGATGGCGTTCCAGAGCTCGACTGATAGTTCGGGAAGAATGTTTGTGGTTCCCCACACGGATCCCTTGGCGCCAGCGCAAAGACCGTAGAAAGTGAGGGTATCCCAGCCGTTGAGGGCAGTGATAGCGTTGTGGTGGTGGAAGAGCAAGTCTGTGAGGGCGGGGGCGTTGCCGGATGTATCTTTGAGATACTTGACTCCAACCTCTGAAAGAGCTGCGATTTCTGCGGGCGAAAGACTGACGCCGCTCGCACTGGGAATATTGTAGTACATAATCGGCAGACCAGAAGCCTTATAAATCTCCTCAAACATAGCCCGTAGCTGCTTCAAGCTAGGCGCATCATAAAAGGGAGGAACAATCATAGTCGCAGCAGCACCAGCCTCAGCAGCATGCTTAGCCAAGTCGACTACTCCAACGGTAGTAAGGTCACCGATGCCAGCGACGACGGGAACACGACCGGCTGCGGACTTGATGACTTGGGTCAGGACGTCTTTGCGCTCTTGCACGGTTAGGGCGGTAAATTCGCCTGTGCTGCCGCCGGGGACGAGACCGTGGACGCCGGCGCTGATTTGAGATTGGATGTGGGCGTCGAGGGCTTCATAGTCTACTGAGCCGTCTGCCTTGAAGGGGGTGATGAGGGCGACGAGGATGCCTGTGAGTTCTTGAGGGGCCATTTTGACTGTATGTGACTCTGAATGGATGAAGATATGTAGAGAAATAGATGATGAATGAGATGAATGATGAATTAATTGTCAATGACTCTCTATTATATGCTTCTACCTCTCCCCAACTTGTTCAATCCGCGTGAGCTTCATTTGGTATGTCTCTCAAAAACAGGCAAGTCTCCACGAGTAGTCAACGCTTTAGTACATCCTCTCTAAAAGAGTAAGCTTCCGCGACAAGCAATCCCTTGTGAAAAGATTATTAAATGCATGCTTAATAAATGCCAATCAATTCTACAATAGTCAAGACCCTTCTCTTTTCACCCCGCAATGTCGTAATTTGCAATTTGTAATGTACAGCTTAATAATGTGAATATTTGGGGGCATAAATACCCCTCATCATTGTAGTGCTTCAGTGGTATCACCACCTAATTCAATTCACCCAATTCATACGTGACACTCACCCGATACATTCACCAAAATGACATCCATCTTCCTGTAAGAAGCACAACATCAATTAATTACACCCCACTGACAACTCATTAGTACCGGTGCCTCGGGTTACGTCGGAGGTCAGCTCCTCCACCAATTGACCCAGTCTCACCCAGAGTACAACATCGTCACCCTCGTACGAGACAGCCACGCCGCAGAGACAGTATCACAGGCGTATCCCAAGGTGCGCACTGTGGTGGGTGACTTGGATGACAGCGATCTTGTGAAAAGTGAAGCTGAAAAGGCTGATATTGTTCTGAGTATGTGTCACCAATTGAGAAGTGGATTGTACTGATTTGGTAGATGTCGCGTCGAATAAACATGTTGGGTCATTGAAGGCTATTCAAGAAGGATTGAAGAGCAAGGACAAGGGTGAGTAACACTCAATTGATGGAGTGAATGGTTGATTGACAATTCTAGCGTACCTCATTCAAATCTCTGGCGCAAGTCTCCTCCCCGTCAAAGATCTGTCATCACCCTCCTTCAAACCCGGCGAACCCTCAGATGCCGTGTTTGACGATCTCAACGACGTATCCACAATCCTAGATCTCATCCGCTCCCACGAGTCCAGGGCTGTAGACAACGCCATCCTCAAAATCTCCCAAGAAACTCCCTCCATCAAAACCGCCATTGTCTTCCCTCCCATTATCTACGGCAAGGGTGAAGGCCCTGTTAAGCAGCGCAGTGTGCAGATCCCCGCTTTGTCAAAGGTTGCTCTTGAGCGCGGGCATGCAGTGAGGGGTGGACGAGGGCTGGCTGCTTGGACGAATGTTCATGTCGCTGATCTTGCGAGATTATTCGTTCTTCTTGCTGAGGCAGCTGAGAAGGGCGATGATAATGACAAGATCTGGGGAGAGAATGGAATCTACCTCCCTGGTGTCGGCGAGCTGGTAAGACCCCTCCCTCAATTTAGTGAGGTTCAATTGCTGACACTACAATTACAGACATGGGCAGAAATCTCAGACAAGGTAGCGCAAGCAGCAAAGGATCAAGGACACATTGATACACTAGAAGTAGAAGAACTATGGAAACCCGAACTCGACACTGCTTTGCCTGCTGGATCAGTCTTTTTCGGCAGTAACGCTAGAAGCAAGCCTGTTCGCGCCACGGAGGTTCTGGGCTGGAAGCCAAGCGAGAGTGGATTGGATAAGGAGATTCCTAGAGCTGTGGCTGAGGAGGCTGAGGCCAAAAAGAAGGCCAACCTCTAAGCTACTTAATTGAGATAAGAAAATAGAGATTCTTCTGTTATCTTCTCTGTCTGATAATGGCAGGTGAATGGAGATGAGGTGGGATGTCAAAAAGTGCACCTCTTTGCCCGCCTGGAGATTAGCCCCTCTGTGGGGGATGCGGGGTAATTTACAGCGGACGTAGGCTTCACTTCCCTAACCCGTCAGCGCGCGTAAGATAAAAAGAGAAGGCCTCCGCGACGGACTCACTCACCATTCTCATCAGTTCCTATCATCTAAGTGACTGCTTGACGTCGGGTACTAGAATCTTTGAAGTACAAGAAGCGCCGTTATCTTGAACATTTTGTTCCATTCCATTGTTCATCTCATCACTCAATATTCTTCAAGATGGCACCTTCAATCGAGTTGACTGCCCCCAACGGCGTAAAGTGGTCTCAGCCCACAGGTCTCTTCATCAACAACGAATTCGTCTCCTCATCAAGCAACCAAACCCTCACATCCATCGATCCAGCGTAAATCCCCCTTCCCTCTGCCTCCAGTTTACCCTCACTAACACTCTCAGCACCGAAAATGAAATCGCAACAGTTCAAGCCGCAGATGCTCAAGACATCAACAAAGCCGTCAAAGCCGCAAAAGCAGCCATGAAATCCCCCGCATGGCGCGATCTCCCCGCCTCAGACAGAGGCCAACTCATGGCCAAACTAGCAGATCTCATTGATTCCAAGAAAGAGCTTTTCGCTACTATTGATGCGTGGGATAATGGAAAGACTTATCTCGAAACGCTGGAGAATGATCTTGTTGAGGCGGTGGGTGTTATTCGTTATTACTCTGGCTGGGCCGATAAGACGTTTGGTCAGACTATCAACACTACACCCCAGAAATTCGCGTACACGATTCGTCAGCCTATCGGTGTCGTTGCGCAGATTATTCCCTGGAATTATCCTCTTTCTATGGCGACGTGGAAACTCGGTCCTGCACTGGCTTGTGGAAATGCGGTTGTCATCAAAGCAGCCGAACAAACGCCCCTCAGTTTGTTAGTTCTCGGTGAACTCATCAAAGAAGCCGGTTTCCCACCCGGAGTCGTCAACATCGTCAACGGATTGGGCAAAGACACCGGTGCAGCCCTCGTCCAACATCCTCTCGTCGACAAGATCGCTTTCACAGGGTCTACAGCAACAGCTGCCAGCATCATGGGCGTCGCGGCCAAGACACTCAAGAACATCACACTCGAGACGGGCGGAAAGTCGCCGCTTCTCGTTTTTGAGGATGCGGAGCTTGATCAGGCTGTTAAGTGGTCGCATTTCGGCATCATGTCGAATCAAGGGCAGATTTGCACTGCGACGTCGCGGATTCTTGTGCAGGAGAGTATCTATGAGTCGTTCATTAAGCAATTCATTGAGACGCTTAATACTGTGAGTAAGGTGGGCAATCAGTGGGACAAGGACACATATCAAGGTCCCCAGGTATCCAAGGTCCAATATGAGCGCATTCTGGAGTATATCGACATTGGCAAGAAGGAAGGTGCCACGGTAGCAGCTGGCGGAGGTCCCTTGAAGGTCGGTGACTCGGATAAGGGCTTCTACATTTCCCCCACCGTCTTCACAGACGTGAAGCCCTCAATGCGCGTCTTCCGCGAGGAAATCTTCGGTCCAGTCGTTGTTATCTCTACCTTCAAGACAGAGGAGGAAGCTATTGAGTTGGCTAATGATACGACCTACGGATTGGGCGCTGCTGCGTTTACGACGAACCTTGAGAGGGGACATCGTGTTGCGGCTGCTATTGAAGCTGGTATGGTTTGGATTAACAGTAGTCAGGATTGTGATCCTCGGGTGCCGTTTGGTGGTGTTAAGCAGAGTGGTATTGGAAGGGAGCTTGGAGAGGCGGGATTGGAGGCTTATACGCAGATTAAGAGTGTTCATGTTAACATGGGGAACAGACTATAGATGATGTATTAGAAGTTTAATGAATTAAATGTTTCTTGGTTAATGATGAGGTTTGAAGATGGTGAGTTGATTTAATTGAGGATGGGCATTAAAATAGATGAGTGGCGGCGGGGGTGATGGCGGGTGATGTTACTGTTACAGTGGGTGGTCCACTGAAGAGCTTCACTAAAACACTTTCCGACCGTCGCAAACTCCATCTCAGCGACATCTCGCATTTGCAGCACGACATACATTATTCACTCAAGTTGAAAGAACAACAAGCACTCTATGACAAAGTCAGGATTGTTTAACGTATGTATTATCATAAATAGATTGACAAAGAAAAATATGTGTCTACAGACAAGCAAATACAACAGCACACCGTGCCGGGGAATAAGCCAGAACAAGAACAAAGAGGATATAATGTGTAAAAAACAAACAGCCCTTGATGAAGCAAAACAATCGACAGACTCCAAAAAATCTCAATCCCAAAACATTCATCATCTTACATAGCAATAGCATATTATGAGGTCTTGACAATGGCGTACTCTTCCAGAATAGCAACTGCCTCGTCCCATCCTCGCGAAGCAGCAATTTCTGTAACACTTCGGTCAAGCTCATCCTTAACATCCAAGTCAAAGCCAGCCTTTTCACCGAGCAGACGAAGGATTTCCTCGTCGCCGTTTTCAACGGCTTGCATGACACCGTTCCAGCCTCGGTACACCTTGTTGGGGTCCGCACCATGCTCGAGCAGGAATTCGAGAATCTCACCATCGCCGCGGTATCGTCGAAGGGCCTTGACGACGGGGAGATGTTCGCCGGGCGCGTTGATGTCGGCGCCGCCTTCGTTGATCAGGTACCATACTATGTCCTTGCGATCTTCGCGAATAGCAGACGTCAATGGTGAAAAGACACCTCCGTTCTTGTCTTCTACTGAGACTCCAGCGTTGAGGAGGAGTTTGACGGATTCGAGTTGGTTGGCTACGACGGCCATTTCCATAACACCCTTGAATGCGCGCGGTTCGGCAAGTACGCTGAGAATGCGCTTGAGGATGGGAGGATTGCGGACGGCCATGCACACGGGCCAATCTTGACCGCGAACGTTGGGGTCCGCGCCGTTACTGAGAAGGTAGTCTACCATCTCGATCCTGTTCTCGCGGATGGCGGTCGTCAAGGGTGAGTGGCCCTTGGGGTTCTTGTCGTTGGGGTTCATGCCCTTCTCGAGAAGCCATGTCAAAGCCTCAATGTTGTTGACGCTGACGGCAGTCTCGACGATACCCTTTGGTGAAGCAAGGTTTGCGCCGGCTTCGACCAGTGGGGGAAGGAATTGAAGACGGTTGTGCGTGATGCACTTGAAGGCTGGGTACTCGGACGCGGGGACGTTGGGGTCTGCCTTGTTGGCGAGGAGAAGGTTGAAGATGTCGGGGCGGTTATCGCGGATGGATGTGCAGAGGGGAGTGTAAACGCCGTCCTTCTTGAGGTTGGGATCGACCTTGGAATTGAGCAGGATCTTGACGGACTCGATGTTGTTGACACTGACAGCCAACTCCATGATTCCGGGTGCCTTCTTGGGGTCAGCGCCGTGCTGGAGGAGGACTTGCAGACAGGCTGCTTGGTATGTAGCGGGCCAGAGCATGTGCTTGGGACCAGGCAAGTTGGGATTGGCGCCGTGGTCAAGAAGAGAAGTGACAATATCGACGCGCGAGTTTTGGATGGCTTCGAAGAGAGCGGTCTTACCCTCGCGACTCTTGCCATCGGGGTCAGCGCCGTAGTCGAGGATGAGATCGATGAACTTCTTGGGTGTCTTCTTGTTGATGGCGCTGCTGAGAAGTGTTTCACCCGTGGCGGTCAATTGGTTGGGATCACCGCCGTAAATAAGAAGAAGGTGTGCAAAGTTGACCTTGTTGGCGATGCAAGCGGCTGCAAGGGCGGTTTCATTGTCGGGACCGATCTGGAAGCGCGGGTCGGCGCCGTACTTGAGAAGTTGTACGGCACCGGCGATGAAAGAGCGCTCGACGGCGGCGAAGAGGGGAGTCACGCCATCACGGTCAATACCGTTGGGATCAGCACCGAAGAGGAGGAGTAGACGAACAGCTTCTGCGTCGCAGTTCAAGACTGCTTCCTTAAGAGCGAGATGGTCCGGCCCAGTGTTGGCAGAAACACCACGGTCCAGCAATTGCTCGATGAGCTTGTGGTTCTTACCGCGAACAGCGCTGATGAGAGCAGTCTTGAGATTCGCAGCGTCAGCGCCGTTGGTGTTGCGCGGGTTCCAGCGCGGCATGCTGAAGGGATCAGCCTTGAGACGAACAACCTTTGTACCGCCGTTAAGATCAAGACCAGCGAGTTCCTCGAGAGAAGCTTCACTGTCGGATATTTGCGTATGTTGCGATCGGGTTTCATGGTGTTCGTCAAAAGTGCTCATGCGATCAAACGTCGCTGTCGTACCAGAGTGGTATCGCTCGTTGGAGTGCACTGAAGAGGCAGTGTTGTGATGGTGGTTGCTGAATGATCTCGCATCGTGATGTGAACCGAGAGGGTCGGTGTGAAGAGATGCAGAGCGGTCTGCCCAGGGGAGAGGAGGGAGGGGAGGTTGTGAGTTGATGGACATGACGTGACCTTCCATACCGCGATGCGCGGATGCGGAGGATGGTCTGTACTGTGAACCACCAGCGTCAGACACCTTTGATCTGGGTGCGACACCAGCGCGGGAATCCATGCGGTCGAGTGCTGCTGCGAGACCGGTGTATCCAATACCGAGCTCATTCTCAATCTTCTCATTACCCAAACTCCACTGAAACATAAGCGCACTCATACGAAGACTCTCCCTCGTGCGACCAAGAGCACTGATCATCTTCTCGATATCATTATCACCAAAGATGCGCCCCCAACCACGTCTCATTCTTCCCATGGCGCCCTTGCGTTCATTCTCAAGAAACTTGCCCAGCATCTGATCGAGCAGGTGAAAGTCCGCCTGAGTAACGCGGAACTTCTTGCTAAGCTCTGAGATAACATCTGCGGGGAAGGTCTGCTGGTTGCGAATGCACTCTCCGAGGCCGGCCTCAATAGAGAACAAAATCTCGCACGTGTCGAGGAAGTCGTGCGCTAAGACGTCGAGGCCGTGGGGTTGCTTGGTGACCATTGTGAGGTATTCTAGCATGCGGACGGAAATGCGGTCGCCGAGGCCGGTGGTCTTGTGGCAGAGCTCCAGGCATGAGGCCTGGGCTTTGGCGACGTTTGCCATGACGGTGCTCTTTTTGGAGTTGAGCGATCGAGGCGCTGTGGTGGTTGTAGGTGTAGATGTTTTGGTTGAGGAGGATGTGGTGGAGGTTTTTGTCACGGCGGTGGTGGGAGGGGAGTTGGTGGTTACTGAAGCGGGCTTCTTGGTGGCTGCGACGGTCTTTGCTGGACTAGCAGGGACGTAAGCCTGAGCAGAGACGGGAATGACTCGCTTCTGCGGGGGAGGAGTCTTTGGTCTTGCGGCGGTAGGATTTGGTAGAGAGGCTGCACCACCAGTCGGATTTGGTAGAGAGCGTTGCGGTTGAGGAGATCGCACTGAAGTAGGACTACTAGGCAAACCGAGAGCTTCGTTTGAGACAAGCGAGAAAGATTCCCTAGGACCAAGAGCGAGGGCTTCTATGAACGAGTACTCCTTGTCAGTAGCTGCAGCAGGATTACCCAGAGGAGCGACTTGAGCGGTCATATTAAAAAAAGAAAAAGAGGGAAATGGGCTGCTCTTAGTAGGGGGGGGGAAAGGCAGAAAAAAGCGGGAGCAACAGGTTTTATGGCGCTCGAGAGTTAAGAAACGGAAAAAAGAGAGCGCTCGAGTCCTCGCAATGTAAAGGTTGAGGGCGGGATGGCATTCCAGGTCAGGTACCGCACTGTAAGTTCAAAGTGTAGGTTGGGACTAGGCAGGGTTCTAGGCTCAGTACGGATCTACCGGCGGAGTTGAAGTTGTACAGTGCAGTGAGAGTGGCAGTGACAAGGTTATCGTATCCACTCCTTGTCCTCTGCATCGATCACTTTGTTGGATCTGTGTTCTCATCTAGGGAGAGTGGAGGGTAGGGAAACCCCTGCTTGTATGGTAGATCGGCGCTTTGACATGGGACTAAACATGGGGTGGGTTGCACCCCTGGTCTCTACACTGACAACAAGACGATACCAGTTACTCATATCAACGGGGCATATACCACCCTTGGACAAGTTTAGTTTATTCAATCCCGGGTTTTCTCCAAGCGAGGTGAGATAGTATCTGCGAGGGATACAAAGAAAAGAACATATCACAAAGCAGTGCAACAATCCACGGAAACAATAAGTGACAGAGTGAGTGACAGAATATTGGGGTACGAAAAAAGCCACGTTTTGTTCCAGCCAACTGGAGGGGGTCCCAGCTCAGTTGACGATTTTTCTCACGAGCCACCAGCAGTCACACAATTAGTATGTACTAGCACTGTTGGACAGCTGGAGCACGGCGTTTTACGAGACTATCCCGACCGAGGCGTTTTTTCCTTAGTGTCGACGCGGGTCCAGATCGGGAAAGCTTGGCCTGGATAAAGTAGCTGATTACCGTTAGAGTCAAAGCAGTGTCAAAGCAGTAGACTACTTGTTACATGCTAATGACTTGGTTCTCGGGAAATCCCATCACCATCTACCTCGGTATTGTACGTAAGTAAGATTGACAGCTGCGATATCACCTGAAAGAAAACAACAGGGTTCAATGCAGATTCTACCCATTTACAGATGTAAGTGAGACATTTTGTTACTGCAAGGGTGTTGGTAGCTGAAAGTTTATTCGCGAGTTGAACCGGGGGCTGTGAGTTTACGCTAGGGGAAGGGTAAGATGTAGACGTTCCTGACGCCAAACCAGGACAGGCCTTTGACAAATCACTTAATAATTCATCTGTATTGAACAAACAATTGATTGATCAAAAGAAAAGAAACAGATATTCGAGATGTGATGGTGATGTTGGTGAGGTTGGTGATGTTGTTCCCTTGCTTGGATCCTTCAGCGGGTATCCGTACAGCTCCCTGCTTTAACAGTGCGCTGATGTCTCGGACCCCTGAACCTGGATACCACTTCAGCGATCGCCAGTAAGAGATCCTGGAATTAATTGGCAAAACGAGAACCCGGTAGCAGCCTTATCATCAATGCCCAATTTACGAATCCGAGGAGAACAAACATGCCAGTCTACAGCCCCAACTTGAGTTTGTTATTAAGTACTGTGATCAACACTGTATAAACTTATCTGCCACGTGGAGGATACATATGCAAGGGGCTTGCAAAGTCTAGAGCGTGATAAGTTGAAGCTTACCTCCTCCCGCGATGCTCGATCCGGAAAAAGTTCATCTCCACTGCGGAAAAAGGAAAGGGGCAGAGTGGGTGTGATAGGTGATGATGTCTCCCTGTGAGAATTACTGCAGTGGACCAACAGTTCGTTTCTTGACGTGATCCCGTTAATACCTGATAAATGATAGTGGACATGACGCATCCATGCAGCGGGATACCGTTTGTACGGGCGAGTACATTAGTGCTTCTCTCTTTGCTTTTTATTTCTTGGCTACTCTAGCCACTCGTTTTTATCATGCAGGCGAGACAGCTCCCTTGAATGATAGATCAAATGCCAGTGTCAGTGTCAGACCCAAAGAACCGGGACCCATCCGAGTATTTACGGACTCGCTTCCCCCGGAATTTCGCAAACGGCACTTGCGAATCTATTCAGAAAGCCGCATTCCAGTAGAAGCTCAAAGTTTAGCGAAGAAGTAGTATTTAACTTTTGACATATCGCTTCTCATTCCAATTCTCGGTTATTCCTTTTGGCTCTCTATAAGCGATAGTTGAATCAATGTGATATGTATCTTTTTCTTCGCGACGATGACTTGATTTGAGTCTCCCTGCTTAACTGTCATGGAAATAACACATGCAAGGGAGTCTCTCCAGCCCTTCAAGATACCCTCAAATGACGTAGAATCACGCCACTATGCAACCGTTGCGCATGCGATAACTGAGACTTGTCTTGCAAAATGATCTCGAATCTTGCTTCAGTTCCAGGCGCCCGAGACTTGCATCCCAATTGAAGATACTGTCGCTCAGTGAGGGAATGTCTGGAATGACGCCGACACCTTAATTAAAATCAAGCTTCTACGTTAGGAAAAAAGGAAAAAGGAAGCAAGGGAGAAAAAGACGTTTGTTTGCACCGTCGTGGCAAATATGAACTGTCATTTTTACCCGGATCTGCGGATCTCAACTCGCCTATGCATGCTACCCGGTCAACACGGGACGGCAATCTCATGGATCGTATCTTATTGTTTCTTTTTGCCTAAATCTAGCCACCATGAATTGAGCCACCAACAGACCTACATACAGTACAATACAGTGACGTGCGCCGCCTCCCGATTAAATGAAGAGCAAACACGAACGCCCAGGGGCTTAGGCTTCGTCTAATCTGCACCTTGGCAAAGTGGCTTGCGCAGCCATCCATTCTTTCGGATTTGAGGTTGAACTCTGTTCAAATTAAGTCTATTAGCGGCCAAACATTGCATTAATTGGTTGTAGAGGTGCCCTCTGAATTGGGTGCAGTATTGAGTGAGATGGACCCTGGATTCAAGGAGGTTTCTTCCCGACAAAGGTCAAAGTAATTCTTTCCGAGGACAAAGACACGGACAGCACACAGACAGAGCTTTGACGCGACGCCACGATGGATGAATGCTAGATCCGCCGATTACTGGTCTCGGCGGATAATCCTCCGTTCAAGCCGTTGGTTTCTCCCCCAGAACACACTGACCTGAACTTGGCCTGACTCTGCCCCTGACGCGCAAGCCACAATTCTTTAGTATAGCACGGGAAACCACATCAAATTGGGATTGTATGGATCCCCGACCGGAGGTTCCAGGAAATTGGTGCAGCTGTCATTGATGGGAATAGTAGGTGATCAAATTACCGTCTGAATTCGGCCCTGTCGGACCGGAGAGAATGCAGCTGAAATCGCGATGGATCTCGTTGGTAGTACCGAGAATTCGGGTCGAATCACTGCAGATCCACATGTTATCTCTGAAACGCAGGCCAATTATTACACCAAAATGATGCGACGAGCAATGAATAAACGTGTAACGACCAACAATTGCATTTATCTGAAGAGATGGTAATTTGCCAAGTGGATTCTAGTCAGGAGGATTTAACTAGCAAAACACCAATGATGCTCGTGATGCTCATGACTATTGCAAAAGAGTATGTCAATTCGGACACTGTATGGGGATTGTTAGGGTTCCAGGAATTCGGGAGCCGCGTGCGCACGATTTTAGGACATGGGCTAAGGTAGGTAAATTGATTGACGGAGTGAATATTACGCCGAGTTTGTTGTCTTGGTCTTGTGTTGCTTGAGCTGGAGCCTGGTGGTGGCGATTGAAGCTGTAGGGTAATGGGATGCATTGTTGTGTAGGAGTCAATTGCTCCTCGCAAAGATTGTATCGTGATCATGTACAATTCTCCATTATCCGTACTTATAGGGTGTGTAAAGTCACTAGGTATTTTGCTTGAAAACTTGAAGCTCTGTCTGTAGTTGTTCCCTTTCATTTTGTCGGGCCAACTTCTTTTAGGCTCCTCGAGGTTATCGTAACTGAAATGCATGGCAGTTAAGAGTCAACCGCTCATCTCTCAGATTGTATGGTTCTTGTGTACATGAATAATCCCCGATGAATCCCCTGTAATTATTGATCATGCTACTTGATTGCGTACTGTGCTTACAAACTCAAAGCCCTCTCGTGGTGGTTTCTTTTTTTATGTCGCGCGACGATCACCCGTTGTCAGCTCTCAGCGAGGTTATCCCCACTAAAAGTCGCTAAACCTTCAGTGGAGATTGAATTGACGCAATTTGCCAGGTACCCTTTCATCATCGGGCAATCATCAATTAATTCAGCTCAGCCCTATCACTTCTCACATTCGATCAGCTCATTAATTTCAATCTCAATCTAATCCCCGAAATCCCACACAATAGATTATGGCTGTGAATTTTGCCTCCAGATCAAGTCCAGATTGACTTAATATGAGTCTAGAACTTTATCGGCGCGCCCGCGCTATTGGATTCCCGACGGGCCAGCAAACAATAGATAGCAAGCCACAAAGGTCTGGACCGCTGCCGAAAGGTTTCGGGAGGTTTATTTGGTTGTGTAACTGAAAGAGTCATTGAAAGAATGACATTTATTGAGATTGGAATTATTCTAGAATGAATTGTGGTATTCGATGGCTTTTGCGAGTTGGCTGTATACTTATGCTTAACGAGGTCGCTGTAGCTGCAGCATGGCACAGGCCACAGCGCGACACCAAGAAAATGGATGCACCCACTTTGGAGCAACAAAAAGACCAACTCATCCATTTGATATAGCATTTGCTATCTCATTTCAGCAATTACAGATCCACAAATGTGTACTCAAGACATGCTATTCAAAGGAGACAATGTTCGGTTAAGCTTTACCAGAAACTCACCTCTAAAGGTCCTGCTAATATTGCCAAGTTAAGTAGTCCATCCTCCGGCGGAAACTAAAGTGATACCCTCACCAATGCTACCGTTAACAGTCCCCGCCGACCACGCTTTGACTAAAACATTTCTTACTCTTTCTGGCTGGCTACATGTCTAGGCACACTTTTAATTGGAAGCTATGCGATTTAAACTGAGCTTGTGCTTTCCAACGTGGCCCCAAGGCTAAGGTATTGCTTATTAAAGATAAGACGGAGTCCTCCTTGAGGCTAGTTTATGCGCGTTAGAGCTGTGATAGCTCCCGTTAATACCGCGACGGTTCTGCGGTGGTGCCTCGTGGAGATCAGGTAGAGAGGGTCGTGACTCGGCGCGTACCGCGCGGTATGGGTCAGAGGATTATCACGTTTGTCGCTAGACAGGGGAATGACTGCCAAGATGTGGTTCTGGACTTCAAAAGGGGATGCGTAGCTGTCGTGTAGGTTACCTCTGTAAGCTGGAGGGAGCTGTGCATTGGGAGACGCTGACAGATGCTGAGATAATCTGAATGGATTAAATCTGTGATGACCGCTTGGATAGGACGGAATGTGCATGGCCTGGCGTTTCTTTATGTTCTTTGGCATATAATATATGATTCATTCTTGTCTTTTATGCAATTGTATACCCCCAGAACCAGGTTGGCTGGATGGTCTTTTTGCTTAGATAGGATAGATCTATGTTAACCAAGGGACTGACGTTATCTTACACAGTAAATAACGCAGCATCTAAGAAAGTCATCTATAGGTAGATGTGAATGGCTCTGTGCTGAGGACCCAGCTTACAATGAAAGGCTTCCTATAGTCCCGTAAGCAAGCCAATGGAAGTGACCAACTCCCATTGCTCGCGACAGCCAACGGTCTACTGAAGATCAAGCACAAAGAGTTTCTTGAAACGACTGGTATTAATTACTTTTAGAGGCATAACTGGGAAGCATAAATAAGAGTAGAATATGTTTTGCTTTAAAAAAAGGGTCTTGTGTAAGCATTGGAGTCGTGAGGCTTGAAAAGTGTGATTCGTTGAGAGAAACCTTATCCCGATAGCATTATCTAGTAATTGTTGACATGCTTTCCTATTATCAAATCAACCCTATAGCATCCCAGAGATATCATCTACTCTCGCAGTGATTTCAAAGTATGGTCACAACCTTGCTTTTGAGATCAAGCTGGGGTGTTTCAAGGCCTTGCCAGCGAGCCAAATGCTTCCACTATGTACAGAGTCACTAATAAGCTGAAGTTGCACTATTCACAGTAGCCTGCATCATAGAGATAGACAGTTCCATATTTGCCCTTTTGCCCTTCTTGCCTATTTTGTAAGATTGTGAGTTGCTCAGCGATACTTGGAGCAAAGAAAAGGTGCCCGCATATAAAACTGGATACTTGGTGATATGCCGGAAGCCTTGCAGACGCATTGATGCCTAGGGTTCACCGCCGATTTTAATCCGAAGGAGTCCTCATATATATCTTGTCGGTCAAAATACCTCAAGAAACGCACAAACCCTCACTCGTCTACCGTTCGAAATGGACTCATCCACCGCCGAACTTATTGCCCAAAAAGCCCTCCGTTACGGGCTCCACTCTTGCTCTCATTGCCGGGATCTACTTATTGATCTGACACCTCTTACTCTTCCAGACACGAGAAAAGACACAGATAACCTTGAAGAGGACTTGAAAGAGGAACCGGGAGAGTGTCTTTCGGAGGACCCTGATGATCATCCTGGGGAGCTTCTTGAAGAATACCTTGATGATGATGTCGGAGAGTGGCCAGGAGAGGATGAATTTGAATCACTCTTTGACTTCAAGGCAGCAGATCTGTATTACAACGACCAACTCTTTCATCAGTTCATCTTGTCTAAAAAGAATGTATCTACAGTGGCTCCCTCATGTCCCTTCTTTAATCTACTCGATAAGATCGATGAGAACTCGGACGCAAACCTTCTTTCTATTAACCTAGATTCTTCTTCTTCAAGATCAGAAGCACCCAGATCAGAATCATTTCCTGGCAGCATATATCGCCTCAGAATACCAAGCGGTATGCCAATTCATATTCATACCGTGTTCTCGCGACTGACTCATATCTGTGATTTTAGAAATAACGACGTTAATTAAAGATTTCAAAAGTTGCGGAGCCCCTATTCATCCTTGCATTAAATCGAACAGGGCGTTTTCACGCGCCAGGGAGTGCTTGGACCAGTATTTGAGCGATCAAAGCTTCAAGAAAACTGGCACGCCGCCGTCACGCTTGCTCGATGTTTCTCAAAATAAATTACGACTTGTCGATACTGAATCTCTTCATGATCCTTCTTGGGCGGCATTATCGTACTGCTGGGGCGGACCTCAGAAGGCCCAGACAACACATCTCAACATCCAAGATCGCTATCGGGAGATTGTCGTGGAAGAACTTCCCTTGACTATTCGTGATGCCATTCATGTCTGTCGTCAGATGCATATTCCCTATCTGTGGGTGGATTCAATTTGCATAATCCAGACTGAAGATAACGTCGTTAACAAGGTGAGAAAATCGGACAAAGACCGGGAGTTACCCAAGATGGCGGGCATTTACAGTGCTGCCGCCCTCACCATCTGTGCTACCTGCGCCTGGTCAGCTGAAGAGGGGTTTCTTCAAGATCGAGAGGCCTGGCCGCCAGCAATTGCGCTTCCTGTTCGTGTTAACGATACGTACGATATAGCACAATTGGTCAGAATCGAAACACGCATTCCATCCAAGTTCGGTCCAGAGCCCGTTGATAGTAGAGCCTGGATATTTCAAGAGCAAATACTTTCAAACCGAACCCTGAATTTCAGAAAGCACGCCATGGAGTTGAGTCACGGAAGAGAGAGCAACAGCTTTTCTCAAGACGATGACTATAGCTTTCACTCAGATCTTGAGGTTGGGTTTGGGCGTCGATGGATAGATTTGGTGATGGCGTACTCTGGACGTCATCTCAGTCTCCTCCAGGACAGACCGATCGCTATTGCTGCTGTGGCGGAGTGGTTTTCGAGAACTAGAGACAGCGATAACACTCTAGTAGCCTCCGACTATTTGGCAGGAATGTGGAAACCAGATATCCTGTACCATCTGCAATGGTCTGTCCCTTCGTCTATCGACTATGGAAACGATAGTCAAAAGGTTCCTACCCAAATGGACGGCCCATCTTGGTCGTGGACTACCATCCCAGGGCCCGCTCTTTATTATGATCAGAACATTCTCAAGCACACAGCGACGATAATCAGCACTAGCATTGAGCTCGCCGACCCAAACTTCACATATGGTGCAGTAAAAAGCGGCAGGATCCGTCTTAGAGGCCTCATAACGCGGTCACCCCAAAACACACCACCGCCCAATGGTTTCTTTACTTGTCGGATGGATTGTGAGACCAAACGCGAGGAAGTGTTTCTCCTCGAACTAGCGATTCTCAAGCCAGGATTGTGGCCAGAACGGGCTGGTTTGTTACTTCGGGTGACAGAGAAGCCGGGCGAGTTTATAAGAGTTGGAACGTTTTCTGAAGCCATCCATGACGGATGTGAAAGCGTGAAGGATCTTCCGTGTTACCGGCACACATTCGAGAAGTGTACGTGTATAGAAGATATTCCTCCTGGTGGCAAGGGCTGTGGATGGACTTGTGACAGAGAAGAGAGGGTTATAGATATTGTTTGATACCTTTACAATATATTCACCTTTGAGTATTGAATGGAGTGGTCAGAACCTGTTGCGGAAACGGAAGAGCTATTCGTCACAGTATAATAGTACTAGGCTTCAAGAAGTGCGCCAGTCACTATTAATGCAAGATACATGGTGGGCTAAGGCACCCGGGATGCAGTGCCATCTTAGTTGAAAACGGAAAGACTATGTGATCCTTCTTGTTTAACTTCATGAATTACATAAACAGTAGCTGTGTAATCTTAATGGTATCGGGGTGGGCGTTTGGGACACACACCACCGGACACGCCCGCATTTCGATGACTTTCCTCGTGAAGACGCTTTCTTATATTTCAGCTTTCTGAAGAATCGGATTATTAACGCAAGCCCAAATCTCAAATTAACTCAGTATCGTCGTCTCTATTGGTACAATCCCTAAAGAAGACCAAGTAGGATAATCAATAAACCCCATTCCGAGACGACGGGAACAATTCATTGATGGCTGAGATATGATCATGACCAAGACCGTAGAGTGAGATTCCTGATTGCTTGAGGAGTCTTGACGGCCCGTTTCAGTATGTTTGACACGACACGCCATGAGAGACAGGGCAATACAGTAAACCTCCGCAGTGTCCCGGATTGTATTTTGGGATATCAAACCTAGCAGCTCCTGATGGCTTGGTCCACTTAGCTCTGCCACACCGAACATCTTGAAACCGTAACCGAAAACCCAGATATGCGTCCCTTTGAAGCATAGTTGTGTGTATCTGAGTCGCACAATCCTTCTTGGAGCATGAATCATGATGCGTCCTGGTTTCGACGCAGCCTCCAGTTCGGCTGTTGAGAACCGCTCTGGCAGGGATGGTTTAGCGAGCCTCAAAAGTGTGTCGAGTCGAAATTGTGGAGGAATTTGCTTTATAAATTCATCAAGACTTCGAAACCATGGAGCTTTTCTGAAGGGCTTCATCCTCTTCAGTACCTCTGAGAGGGGTGTGTTTCGAGTACCTTGGATGCCGAGGAGACCTTTCAACCAGGACAAGAAGGTCTTCCACCAAGAGGACGGTGCAGGTGTATTCTGACCACTTGCTGTGTCGGAATCTGAACTGTTGCAGGAGCTTTCTCTGCTCACGTCCTCTTGTAGGAGCCTGTACCGCTCACAAAGGTTAGCAGCCATTGCTAAAACCACCGGACTGTATCCGCGCTCTGTTTCGAATGGTGAAATGTGACCGCGGATTGTTTCCAAATATCGTGAACCCTCAATCTGCTGTCCAGGCTGCAAAGAATCTAACACTTTGACTAAGGGCATGTTAGACGACTGATCTAACTGCGCAATGGCCCAGGTTGCAACAGAGAAGAGCGGTAAGTGCTCTGACGGTACATGGCGATACTCAATGGGTCCGACGGTAGAAGCCCAAGACCAGCTGGGGAACCCATTCCCAATGAATTCTGAACCCACACAAGATTTGTTATATGTATGGTTCCACAACATCGCTTGGTCAATTATGTTGTTGGGTAATCCGCACTGATGTTCTCCAAAGCTGTTCAGGACTCCCAGGAAAGCATTTAATTTATCAGAACCAAATGTCAGCTGTCTTTGTGAGTATTCGTTGACCTGGTCTGAGTATTGCCCCCAATTCTTAGCGACAAGAGGAATAGATATGTGCCTCGGCCTTCTTCTTTCAAGACCTTCAAATCCTTCGCAATCCATCGTTTCAGAACCCTGATTGCACATGTACACCATATTGTTATTGAAGATCAGTACACTTTGCGAAAGGAGTCCCTCTTGGTAGGTCCATCCACGTGTTTGCCATGTTGAGTTGTGAGGTCCTCCGCGAGGGTGAGGAACCAACACCTTATCGCCCACACAAAGATAAAGTGGCGGTGCTCTGGATTGCGAGACACCAGGCAATCCTTGACTTAAAAAGCTCGGTTCGGAGGATACGATGGTGAAGCTTGCTTTGGAGTATATCCTTCCCATAGCTTCAAGTTGAGCTGATTTTCTGTTCTCGTCATCTTGAACAACACAGATTCTGTCGATCCAGAAGTGATCTATTCCAAGCTGAGAGCAGACCTGAAAAGCGTCTCGGAAAAGAACAGGCACATCGTTGTCGCAAAAGCGTCCCGGGAGTTTTAGACTGTCAAAGTTCCCTGTTGTTGTTATGATCTCCTCATCTGATTTGCCCCAAACATAGCTCAAGGCTGCATACTTCGGAATTTGGACACCGTCAGTCTCGACCAGGCGGGCTTCTGGGACATTGACCAGGCAGAAGCCTTTGGGCAACGGTGTATCCATGGGACCATTTCCGTCTGCCGAGATAGAAGGTCCGTTTGTTGCAGAGGGCAATCCGCGGTACCATATTCGCAGGCGATCCCAATTGACCTCCGGCTTTGCGAAATCAGGCTTGATGTCGGTGTCATCAAAGACAGTGAACCGAGGACATTCCGTCTCCCAGATATATGTGATGTGTGGGAACTCTTCCCCATCATCGTATAAGAAAACCGCTTCAATTCGGGCCCCACAACTCTCCGGATCTGGATCTCCTGTCAATTCGAGGGCGAGGGTTCGCGTATCATCTAGCTCAAAGGATGATTGCGAGATGGTCTCGCATAAAAAACGGCAGACATGGCAATTCATTCGAGCCTCAAGTTCCTTGAAGGTGCCCAACGTTATTCTTGCGATGGGGTCTCTAGGTACCCATGGCCTTGTAAAGAGACCATTTACCCAGTGATCACAAAGACTGCAGAAAGAAGTATCCTCATCAAGTTTCCGTAATGAATTGCCATGGAAATACTCTAAAGTGGCTTGGTAGGATAGTGTCGGATGCCTCATACTCTCCACTTCGAACGGTCTAGAGTAAGAGACGAGTTCAGACTCGGCGGGATCTGGACCAGTGGGAGGCGATTCACCCCACGGTATCAAGACAACTTTCTGCGATGTGTCGCGGATCCTGATAAGGAGACAGGTCGGACAATGGGTAACTTGAGAAATTGACTCAGCATTGTCGCCCATTGTGGGTTTGTTGGACTGGAATTTGAATCCTATAGTAGGTAAGGAAATGGAAAATAGAGTGTGATAAAGAAAGACGAAGAATTATTCCAAGACCGGTCAAGGAACAATTGTTTCCACAACTCGTGCATTTGCCAGCTCAGCAGTTGGCATTGCATAGGTATTGACAGTTGTCGTCGATCTTTACGATAATAAGCACGGTAGTCAAAGCGCAAAAGGAGCTTTGACATCGAAGAGAGGCATACAATTGGTCTAGGTACGAGAGGTATCATGAAATATGAAATGGTAATCCTGAACGGAAAATAGTCAGTTCTCTATGTGATTTTCAAAGGGCAAAACAAAAGGCAGACTTTACAATAAAATACTCAACAAAACATCGTCTCATGTACACCTCGCCAAGTGGTTTTGTCGAACGCAGGGATACATGCGTGATGAGATGTGATTTCTTGCAGATGTAACCATGAATGTTTCACTCTATAAGAAGTGATTTGCCCTATGGTGATACATAGGATAGAAAAAAAAAAGTTATCTCAGATCAGAATGCGAACTGTAAATTGACGAATCACATTGGGCAAGTCCTAGGAGATAGATGAGTATCTACGAATGTAGTGTATATGTTGTACGGGCTGCCATGAGGTTTGAAACCAGTAAATGCAAATGTGGTGTGGCCATCAATGGGTTTCCGCAAACCAGTTATCGCAAAAGTCGGGGATAAAAGTTTGGCATTCCTCGAGAATACAGAACAAACGAAAGCGAGGTGATAAACGAGCCTCTAAACGAGACTGTGGGCCTTACGTAATGCTTGAGGCTGAGCTACGACTGGGTCGTCTTCTTCGTTCAGCTCGTTTAGTCCTCGTTCAACTTCGGCATTCCCCGTGAACGAGGGAACTAACGATGTGGGTTTAAACTAAACACAGATCAGACTCTGGCTATGAAAGTTACTAACGTTAGCTGCGCCATGCCTTACGTTTTCATGTGGAACACCAGTAGACGGTACTTATATTCTCTGACGTGCCATTCGGCTCTCGATAGCAGATCCTCTGTCAATTCTTCTCTTCATTAATTTACCTTTGCCTAATAAATTAGCACCAATGGCCGACAGAAAACGAAACACTATTCGATACGAACTCCCAGGAGACGACTCCCCGTATCTTCACCCTGCCTCTCTAACACCACCATATCAGAGCTTGAGAAATGCTAGTAGTACCGGAGATCTTGCGCATGATGCAGAACCACCTGCAGAACTTCCACCCTACTCAGTATCCAACCTTACTGGCAACGACGTCAAAGTTCAAGGTATTGCCCAGATTTTGCCTCCATACCGTCTTTACTAACAAACTTTACAGACGACGCTCGTATAGAGATTGATTGCAATTCAAAGCTCGTCCGAACCCTCAGCCGTATCTACCCAACGACCCCCCACCGTTACGAACCCGCGCCAGAATATACAGAATTCGAAACAACAAGCAAATCATGGGTCACAAAACTTAACATCGTAATCCAAGTTGTCGGCAGCAGAGGCGATGTCCAACCCTTCATCGCTCTCGGCAACGAACTCCAACGCCAAGGTCATCGCGTGCGTCTAGCCACCCACGACGTTTTTGATAATTTCGTCCGAGGCTCAGGCCTAGAATTCTACCCCATCGGCGGCGATCCAGCGGAACTTATGGCATACATGGTCAAGAACCCAGGTCTCATTCCTAGCATGAAGACTCTAGCTGCCGGCGAAATTCAGAAAAAGCGTGACATGATGCAATTCATGCTGCACGAGTTTTGGGACTCGTGTATAAAGCCTGACCATGTCACTGGCTCACCGTTTGTAGCGGACGCTATCATCGCTAACCCACCTAGTTTTGCACATATCCATTGTGCCCAGGCATTGGGCGTGCCTGTGCATCTTATGTTTACCATGCCGTGGAGTAGCACCAGGGCTTTTCCTCATCCGCTTGCTAACATGAAGAATGTCGGGAGTGACCCGAGATTGGAGAACTATATCTCTTATACTGTAGTGGAATGGATGACTTGGCAAGGGTAAGTCAACCTCAAATTTGGAAGGATTTTGGCTGACTGGTTAGACTTGGCGATATCATCAACAAATGGCGAAGATCGATTGATCTTGAAGAAGTGGCTATGTTTGACGCACCGATGCTCGCGCAAACGCTGAAGATTCCCTTTACTTACTGCTGGTCGCCAGCTTTAGTGCCAAAGCCCGAAGACTGGGCGCCGCACATAGGTATGTTTGATCTGAGGAACAACCAATCCATGACACTAACACTATCATAGATGTCTGCGGTTTCTTCTTCCGCGACCCTCCCCAGTATTCTCCGCCAAGCGACCTCTCTCAATTCCTCCAGGCCGGGCCTCCTCCAATTTACCTTGGATTCGGTAGCATCGTTCTCGATAACCCCGAAAAGATCATCGGCATCATCCTAGATGCTGTCCGTGCTACAGGTGTTCGCGCCATCATCTCCAAAGGGTGGTCTGAGCTCGCGGGCTCGGAAGATGAGAACATTTATTGGATTGGGGACTGCCCTCACGAGTGGCTTTTCCAGCATGTTGCAGCAGTTATTCATCATGGAGGCGCAGGAACGACAGCTTGTGGACTACTGAATGGAAAGCCAACAACAATTATTCCCTTTTTTGGAGAGTAGGTCGATGCCGTTGCCATGGTTGCTGCCTTGTTTACTGACATTTGGTTCTTAGTCAACCTTTCTGGGGTCAGATGGTGGCCAACGCAGGCGCAGGTCCCAACCCCATACCCCATGCGGACCTTACTGTGGACAACCTTTCCGAAGCTATTCGTTACTGTCTATCCCAAAAGGCGTCGGATGCAGCCAGAGAAATAGCCAGCAAGATGGCGTCAGAAGCTGGCGTTCGTGCTGCAGTACAGTCGTTCCACAGACAGCTCCCTATTGAGAGGATAATGTGCGATGTCATTCCGAGTGAGCCTGCGGTTTGGTCATATACCAAGTCAAAACGTCCCATCAAGCTATCTCGGATCGCTGCTGAGAACCTACAAACTACCAAGACCATTGATGCTAAACACCTAAAGCCGTGAGTATCTGGCTGTCATACATGAGGTGACTGTTAACTGACTTCATATAGGTACCAGAGTAACCCTATCTTGACTGAAACGACAAGATGGGATCCAATTTCTGGAGGGTCTTCGGCAGTCATGGCAACAGCAACGGGAATGGCCGGTGACATCACGGGAATATTCACCAAGCCAGTCGAAGAGTACCGAGACCAGCGCAAACGGCAGGCTGGTGAGCTCAAGAGAGCTCAGGCACATCGTGGTGAAGATAGCGATCACCTCAGTGTAGAGCGCCTTTCGAACGATTCAGGACGACCGAAAAGTGCACACTCGGGCAATCTAGCAGGACGAATGGCCGGCGCCTCAGCCAAAAGCGCAGGTAGAATTGGTGCAACCGCCACGAAAGGCATGCTAGTCGATTTTCCACTCGCAATAACAGAAGGCCTGAAATCTGTGCCTCAACTTTACGGCGATAAAGTCCGCGATCACGGTCCAGTTACAGATGCCAAGAGCGGCATGATCGTCGCAGGGAAGACTTTTGCATGGGGATTCATCGATGGTATCGGGGACTTGGCGATACAGCCGTACAAAGGGGCCAAGAAAGAGGGTGCTTTAGGAGCTGCCAAGGGATTTGGGAAAGGAGCGATGAGTCTGGTGACCAAAAGTGGTGCTGGTATGTTTGGAGTTTTTGCGTATCCCAGTGCGGGAATAAGTAAGAGCTTAAGGGATGCTGTGCATGGGTCGACGAGGAAGGTTGTTGCGGAGGAGAGGCGTAAGGAGGGGGCCTGGATGGTGAGGAAGGGACTGGGGACACAGGTGGACTGTGATGAACTCGTTCGTCGTTTTGAGCGGTTGAGATAAGAATGGACAAAAGGCCTTGGTTGGAGTACTCTAGAGGGAATTGATATACCAGATGTAATTAAGAGCGTTTCTTTGTATTCTGCAGCGTACACGTGAGAACTGTATGCATGGCCAAGTCTTGACTCGTTTAAAAGTCCCGTTCAGGCCATGAGTCCACTTCGACTGTTCCGACCAACAGCAGAGGCTGACGTCAATGAGTCTGCACGTGAACAACCAACAGTCACTTCTGCCTAACTTCCTGTTGGCTTACTCAGAAACACATGTTTCTCACCTCGAAACAAAACATTCCCAGTTGCATTTCGACCACGTCTACATTTACGCCAAAATGACCCTTCTCGATACTGTCGTCTCTATGCTTCCGAGCGTGCCTTTCTTGCCTCCTGATGCGCCGACAAAGGATAGCAAGGACGAAACCAAACAGACCCAAACTGGACCCTTGAATCGATTCTTGGGTACTTCTAAGGCCACCGACAAGAAGATTGTTCCCGAACAGACAGAAGCCGAGCGGTAGAGGGACTTTTAAGATGGGACAATAGTTTACTGCACAAAGTCAGTCGCCTCCGACTTGCTCGACCATTCACTAGCTAATGATCAAGAAACTCAACACATGTTGGCTGAAGATGATGTTGGATGAGCCTGCTCAAGTTTGGACTCTGCCAAGATAACATTCTCCGATGGCGTCTGCTTGATTCCTATGATTCGATATTCCACGATGTGAAATAGCTTGTCTTATATTAATACACCACACCTACAAATGTTAGTAGAAGTAATCTAGATAATTTCAAAAGCAATCTTGCCTTTTCGAGATCCAAGTCTCACTGTCTTGTCTTGTGATGTAGTAGCATCGCTTTCTTGCTTTTTGCACTAGTCTAGAGAAACGAAACTATTGGAAAACCGTTGCTTTTAGCACGATTAACGTATAACCAGTCAATGAAAGGCTAACATAGAGGATTTTAAGACCAGTACACAAGATCTAGAGGAAATTACTTATCAGGGGTACAGGAGCTTAAATAATAATGGTAATTCTCTTTCCGGCTTCTTTCAGTGTCCTTCTTTCCAAACTCGTTATCCACTCGTTGCAATGCTTCGACTTTTGATTCCTGCTGGCTATGTTGCCTCTCTAACTATTGCTGGGGTCAGAGCTGGGCCATGTTGTCCATCATCCATTGTCACGTCAAGTTTCGAAACGACCGTCACATCGACTGAGATTGGCGAACTGACTACAACTCTCATACCATCCACCACTGCGACTGGCGTCTCCGAGACCCTCTCTGTTATTATTTCGACCACTGAGGTTGCCACCACCACTGACGCTCCAACTACCCTCGAGACTACAACTGCCCTTCCTACTACCACAGCAATGGTCCCAGATCCCGATGACTGCCCTAGCCTTCCCAACCCATACACGATACCCGACGGAGCTGCTTTCAACATCATGTGCAACACCGCTATCAACGCCTTCGTCCCACTTAGCACAACCAATACCCTAAATTTCGAAGAATGCATGTTGAAATGTTCGGAGAATTCAGAGTGCATAGGTGTATATTTCACTAAAGAAAGCCGCCTATGCGATACGTTTGTTTATTCATTTGGCAGGTCTACTAGCGACAACTCTCATGTCGCGTTGAAGATTGGAGGCTAAAATGGAGATCGATATCTCACACGTCATTTCGTATCCGACCTTCAGTTTTATTTGATCTCGCGAATGCGCTCGTGTGTTAATAAGTAACGGCAAGGGTTTTATTGTTCAACATCGTTCTAGTGATATATACAGCTTTGGCATTTTAATGGTGCATTTTAATTTCCACTTCCTTTTCTCCCCGTTGTTAAAATCATCTTTGCTTTTGATGCTAGTCTAGTCCAAGATAGTGAAACTATCGACACGCTATCACAACTAGTTCAATAAAGTTACAGTTAACGAATGAAAACGACCAAAGTCGTGTTCTAGAATCTAAAGGAAATTAGATAGCGCCAGGGGTGCAGACACGTATATACACAGGAGACTCCTCGCTGATTCTGCCAACTTCTCAGCTTACCTCTAGTCAGTCTTTACCATGTCTCGCTTTTCGCTTCTTGCGGGCTCCGTCCTTCTTGCGATCACTCGCGTCAACGCTGGACCATGCCGTCCTTCATCCTCTGTCATTTCTTCAGGTCTTGAGACAGCTACAACCTCCACTGAACTTGTCGAGCTGACTGCCACTCTCGCATCAACTTTGACCACTGAGACTGAAGCCTCCGAGACCCTTTCCATCATCGTCTCGACTACCGAAGCTTCCACGGCTTCTGAGAACACTGTCACTGAGTCAGCCATCACAACTGAGGGTGTCACCACAACTGAGGGTGTCACCACTACTGAGGGTGTCACCACTACTGAGGCTGCTACTACTACTACTGGAGCTGCTACCACTACCGAAATCGCAACAACGACCGCCGAGACTACCACTGCCCTCGCCACCACCAGCGCAGCCCCAGTTCTAGAACCACGCCGAGATTGTGGCAGTTTTAGCACCCCATACACAGCACCCAACGGGGTTACCTACAACATTCGATGCAACACCTATTTTGAACCGGCCTCATTTAGACTGGCAGGGTTTTTCGAAGGTGTCGCCAGTTTCGGGGATTGTTTGTCTAAGTGTGAGACGAGTTCGGGATGCAATGGCGTACAATGGGACAATTTGAACTCCTACTGTGTTACAATGCGTAGCTTTGGGGGTACTATTCAAGGCCCTGTTTACGACATTGCATTTAGGGTTGGGGGTTAGTCCCAGGAGGGCAGCTGTCACCGCTGCCACCAAGCTTATGTCGTTGGACTTGCTTGTACATATCTCATGTCGAGACTTGTGTACTCTATTAGATATCTTCATGGCAACTACATTATACATTCTGGATCCAGAGCAGGCACAGGGTGTTTGACATACCCAGACTCCTTGTGCTGCGATTACCGCACGTGCTCCCCGTTTTTGGGTTGCCCTTTTCTTATCTGTTGGTCAGCTGGAGCACCACCCGTTATGTATACGAGTCTTTACTTCAAGCCTAATAGCACTTGTAATGGTCAAGATGAACTAGCGACATCAGCAGACTATTGCCATTCCCGTAACTTGAGGCTGATGGTGACATACCGTCAATACCGAACAGAATATCAGCAAGTGTCTTCAGTGGTTGCCAGAGGTTTTCTTAGTTTCAAGTCTCTTTGATGGATTTCAAATAAACGAATGAAACGATATTTAATCCATAGTCTGTTAAATCTGTTATTCGGCCAACCCGAGTCTGATCTGCATTGTGACCCAAGTCAGCGAGCTGAAATGAAGACGTCACTTTGAGGCCCAGCTATGTGCAACCCAATAAGACTTTTTGACCCGAAAAATGATTACGTACAAGTGAGTTATCACAGTTGGGGAATGCCAAAGCGTCGAGTTAATCAGCTGTCAGATGTCACTTTCAGCGGGCATGGTGAACGCTGAAGAGCTGAAAATGCCTGTTTGAGTTGAAGATCGGCCCGTGCCGTTGTAGATCATGGTGATCACGCAGTTGAATAGTGTCAGTGCGGCTTTTCCAATACTATGACGATACAAAGGGCTCACTCATTATCGGACCATCGGTTTGGTTGCAGGTAGATGGGTTTGTTCGAGATATAAAGTCTTTTCAGTTCTCACCACCATTCAGGCGTTGTCATCGAACAACCATCTTCAATCCATATCAAATTACCAAGCCTTACTATCTTAACCATATATCCCTGGTATGTCATGCTACCTTATTTTTTGTCACTCTTATACTAATCCACCACTCCAGACAATGAAGTTCTGGATCATCGCCCTCCTCACCATGGCTAGCACCATCGCGGCCAACGAGACCGTGGAGATTGGCGATGGCGACTTGGAAGTATGCAAGGGACATCATGAAAACGGGTGTTGCGACTATTCGGACTGTGAAGGTTGTGGCTTCTACCAGCGTTGCTGCTGGAAGCCAGGATTTGCCCCGAGCGATTCGGGTGTATGCAGATGCGGAGTTGACAATTACCCCCAGGGTGAATGTTACTAGGGATTCGATTATAGGAAAGGAGGTCTTGTCATAATGGCAATATTATCGGCATCGCAACTCTGCATGAATTGGTCTTTGCTCCGATGGTACTATGCATAGTTTGTTTCTATTTATGTAAGTAGTAAAATATAACCTTCCAAGAAATTCTACCACCTCAACAGAAATCATTCGCTGTGCGTTGCTTTTCGCTCTGGATCCTGCAGTCTAGCAAGCTCCAACAACAACCGATAAGTATAAACCGCCATATCAACCTCCCTGACAGCCTTCCCCATCCACTCTCTTCCCCGATACGCAATACTCTCCGCTAATCGTTGTCCCCGTTCCGTCGACGTTAAAAATGTCACCAACTCCGGAAGTTCTTCCAAGCTTTGACTAACAGGGATATAATGCACCCAAGGCATCAACCTCTCATCATGCCACTCCCGAAGAATGGTTTGTTTCAGCGGTAATGAGTTTGAAGATAATAGCTTGTAATATCGGCCGCTGATTCCATTTCCGTCAAGGTCGAAGGCTAGTTTTGAACCGAGGGCTGTGTCTTTGTCGGTCCAGGATTTAACGTCGAAGTAAGTGCTTTGATCTCGGCAGAATTTCCTGTCGCATTGGAAGATTCTTGTGAAGCCGACATCGAAGAGTCGTCCGTTCAGGAAGTTCGATTTGACAGTGCTGATCGAATCGTCTTCCCTTCGTAGATATGAGTGGTGCTGCTGTCCAAGATTCTGCGCCATTGTTACAAATCGTTGTCGTTGGTAATCTCTCCATCGGCCATCTTGAGCGTATCCTCCAGTTGTTGAACCCCGCCAGTATACATTGTTCTTCTTCTCCGTCCATGACATGTCGCGAGTCTCATCATACTGGAACTCATCTTCGATGTAGGCCGGGCTCGGGAACAGAATATCGCCCATTGTCGAAAATGCACCGGTTGCCAGAACTGGTACCAAGCCCTCGATCAAACGGAATGTTTTCGGGCTGACAAAGTTGCCCTGCAAGTCCTTGTACTCATGATGCCGACATAAGTCTGACTCTGCCAATTGGTTCTCAACAAAAGGTAACCCAAAAGTCTTGATCTCACTTTGAGGATCCCGAACAACAGGTTGAGACACCGGACAAGATCTCGTCAAAGCATCCCACGTGGACTGCCGCGACATATCAGTGAGACCAAATTCCTCGTCAGCATTACGTGGTTGAAGCATAACTCGAGGTTCGTCGAAGTGGTTGATCAGAAATTTGACATTTGGAAGTTCTCCAAGAAGGCCCCCTAGAAGTTTGTTGAAGAGAAGACTGTAGTGTCTGTCGTAGCGGCGATGCGGGTGTCGACATATTGTTTTAGCGGCTTTCGCGTGAAAGTCACACAGCCAAACTTCACTACCTGGTGTTTGATGTAACCTGGCCATTCTATCGATGACTTCTTGACCACTGAGTTTGAGGAATGGTGATATCGATTTGTGGATTATGTCAAAGTCGTCCATGATTGGTGACTGATGGGCTTGGGCGAATCTGAACCAGCCGTCGAAACCAGATGGTGGGTCGATGGCATATCGGCGCTTGTATTCATCGACGGCGGCTTCGTAACTTTTCGACTGATTCCTTAATAGGCCTTCGAAGTTTTTGGTTGCTTGACGAGAAAGCACTTCGACGGGGTGTGGGTGAGTATCGTTGAAAGCTTCGAGTGCTGCGCTTCTCGCTTCGTGGATCATGTACTCGTTATATACAAAGGGAAGGATCGATGCTGATAGAAAGAGCCAAAGTACTGCTCTACCTTTGGTTTGTTTTGGAAGTAGCTGAGTTGTCTGGAAGAGCGTGAGGGTCGCCACTGAAATGTGAGATATGGCCTGAAGTTGAAAGGTTTGTGAGAATGGATTTCTGGTGGAAGCAATAGCGAATGTTCCGATTGTTGGAGCCATGGACCAAGACGTTTGGTTTGCCTATTCTCGTTAGCCAGTGTAGTCTCGTAGTATTGATATGGGCGCACCGTTTGTATGATAAAGAACCACGAGGCAGCCTTGAACGATGCCGACATCAATACCGTTGCGATATCACTAGTCGGTGGCCCGAGTATGAGGATCTGGGCGGCAATAGCCATCATAAGTAGTCCTGGGAACCGAAAGGACATGTCCTCGATACATGCTTCGATATCGATAGATGGTATCCGTAGTTTGAAGCCTGGGATAAGAAGACTGTAGACGACAAGTAAAGAAACGACCAAGATAAGAGATATAAGTGACCCGAAAAGATCGCCATTTGACAGGGATAATACGGCAGGAACGGCCGCTAGAGAAGCTCCCAAGGTAGTGTTGATGAAGGAAGAGGGGGATTTTGGATCAAAATATGAAGTGCTGGAGACAAAATATGTGTGTATGGCGAGTAGCAAAGGTGTCAAGGCAGGCTATTCGAGTCAGCGTGTCGTGATCTGATATTCTTAGCTGGGGTAGTGACATACATAGAAACCAATCGCGTTACTCTCAGCCCTATAAAACGCAGCTGCCGTGACACCAACGGCGACAAGCCATTGCGATATGAAGGACTGATGTGGCTTTTTGGCTTCCTTCAACAATCCCAATGAGGGCTCGGCGCGTGAATTCGGCGATGGAAAATATTTAAAGAAAAAAGGAAGAATAGCCCAGCAAACTATCTCAGAGCACAGCTCCAATCTTCTCGATGCGTAATACTGTGACAGAGTCGTGAAGAACAAAGCGCCAGCTGTAGATCCCACCAGTGGATCGACATGCTTAAGAGGCGTCATCGGGACTTAACCAAAAAGGTCTACTCTTGTCATGGGTAGTAAGGCGAAGCTGAAAGGTATCGCAGAGCCTCAAATATCATATCACCTCCACGAAAACATATTGTTTACGGAGTACAGAAAAGGCGCAAAGGGGGAAGAGGGAGAGTCATATTTTGTCATGTCATCAAACCCCGGAGCCAAGCAGCTTGGCATGTAGGAGTATCATTATTGTGCTTGGCACGTGGGCTGGGGGTCCTCGAAAGGATTCGGGGCTAGTCTTGCAATATGGGGATTGTGCTTTGTTGTTGGGGCTATGCTTGATGATCTGAGGAACTTTTAACCAACAGCTCGTGTTGGTTTTATTTCCGAGACTGGATGTGTTGGTTCTGTTACCGAGTTCCTGAGTGATGACGATTGGTTCTTTTGTGCTGCGCCCTTCGAGTCGCCAGGGTCGCTTGTAGGATTTAGCTCGTGATGATCCCTGGCGATGGAGTCGTGTCATTAACAACATGCAGTACACAGCCGAAAATGCCGGACAATCAAAAACACAATAAAATGTATCCCCAGAATACACTCTCAAATCTTCAGTAAATCCCCGTCAATCACATCTTCAAAGCATCATCACCCTCCAGATCTACATTTAGCTCCATGTTTATTAAGATTGATGTTCCACCGGTATGTCACTGAATAGGGTTTAGTCTGGGGCAGTGCTTAAACGACAAGGGTCATCTGATTTGTCGTTGAACGAAATAGTGTCTTGGCGAGACAAAGCGTCAGGGGAAGGAGAATAAGATGACACGGTTGTTGGTGGCGAACCTTATTTCGTCTTCTTTCATCTTGACAGGGCTTTGTTTAGGGGTGATGGACAAATAAGTGTAAGATGGATTCTTTGTGAATCCAATCGGTCAAGTATTCTGCCAAAAGGTCGCTACAGTCACTCTCTGGCCAAGGATTGGCGATCCCCATAACCCGTTCATGGTTGCTCCGTAGATGACCAGACCGTGGTGACTACCCTCTGTGAACTCTGTCGGCCGAAAATAAATAAAATCATCCAATTTTTCAAGACCGATCCTGTAAAATATTTGGTTCGGAGTGCTGTAATAAACTTTTTTGTTAATGTATTGAATGTTTAGCATGATCTTTGACATTGTTGTGAGCGAATTGCATGTTTGACCCCTGCTTCTAGTCCAATGGGGAATCTATAACGAGCATTTGCAATCAACCTGCAATAGACTACCAAATACATCAAGATGGAAAAGTATTTGTAAAAAATAGCTAGTTTAGATGCAACAACTAATAAATCTGCAAGATATAGCCTCCTTGCTAAGCGTATAGTTAGGGGTGGCTATTTTTATCTTCAATATCTTTTTATCTTAATAGGTATTACTAAACTCTTAAAGTACACTATTGTAACTATTTACTCTGTCTATTTTCTTTACAAGGCTAAGTAGTGCTTCAAGGTGTGATAGTCATTGTTGGTATACCTCTTCAGGTGCCAAATAGATTGAGCATTTAAACGTGTTTGAAACGATGTCTATCGTCGCCTGGGGTTCAGCTGGAACAACGTATCTAACGCTGCTACTTAATTCGTCTCTTGCTGCGACACCTGGTTGGATGGACCAGGCTCAAGTACTGATCAGGTCGTGCAGATAAGCCTCGAGATAGCTACGGGCAGTTACCAAAAGGCGTCGGGAAAAGATGTGCTGAAATAAGGGTGTATATAAGTACTGGCAATTTCCACTCCCTGGTCAAAAGAAAAGACTTTTCAGATTCTCAACAAACTCCCAGTTAAGTCTGTGAATTTTCTTTTTCTTCGACCAGAAGGAGTACGCCGTCTTTCGAGCCGTGGCCGATCCTTTCTACATCGGGCCTTCATCAGAGACGTTAGTCCAATCCCTTGCACTAACATTTCTTAATGCCATCTTAGCCAGCTGATGACAAGATACAGCAAGGTCAGGCATTGCAGATCCGTACATTATCCTGTCTGAGATGCTAAAGGGAGGAAAACATGAAAGTGCTGTTCAGGCAGGCAAACTTGAAGGTAAAGTAAAGGCCTGGCTGTTCTCCGCAGTGTCTCACAGTATTGCCAAAATTCCATTGTCAATCAATCATTCTATGCCTCATCTTTACCATTCTTGCTAACCACACTAGGCAGGTTATCAGAAGCTTTTTCTCCAACATCTGACTGCGTGCTGGTCTCGTCAAGTGTCTGCTTCTTATCACCCCTTCTTACAAAGAGCCAAGTCGCAATCACTGATATGACGGTGCCGACCAGAAGACCAATCGAGGTTGAAAAGCTAACTCGGTACGTAGGACCAAACTTGGATTGATAGATCTGAGGTCCCTACAGAATGTTTTGTTAGTTATCAACAAATTGCTCCAATGCTAGAGACTAGACTTACAACAATCCCCATAAGCTGACATGATGCCTAAATTTGTGGGTTAGCCAACGATGCTGTCTACATTGCTACTATTCATTCCTCTTACATTCGTTATTCCTATAGCAAGGCCCGCCGATGTAGTGCCTTTGGCCGCACGTATACGCTCTAAATCATACAAATTAGCCTCATTCATCATGATATATAAGAGCTGGACTTACCTGGCCAGATGATGGGGAAGAAACTCTGAGAAGCAGCAGTTGCAATAGTGACAAAAATGTATTTTGCAACCGGATGGCGCACGGTGATCAGTAGCACATAGCACACAATCTGGGTAATCTCAACTCCAAGTCCCACAACCCAAGGACTCAGTTTTCCCTTGTGTATAAACGCAGCAAGGACTAAAAGGATCACGAACACGAGGGTGAATGGCGGCATGGTCATGACCTGAGAGATAGCTGTGTTGGAGATGCCGAGATCGTAGATGACGGTAGGGAGGACAAACGAGATGCCCCATCCGCCGATACCATGAGTGATCCAAATAAGAAGGAATGGAATAAACGTCGGGTCGCGGAATAGAGACTTGACTTGCTCAATATTGAAAGTCTCGGAGAGCATCGTTGGGGCTTGATCGGGTAAGTCTGCCAGGATGGCTGCGCGTTCTGGCTCGTCAAGGAATTCAACAGTCTGGGGGTCTATAGCTGGTGGTAAGTAGACATAAAATCGAACCATCTGGCACGGTACATACAGTTTGGGAGGAAGAAGAAGGTGTAACTGCCACAGAAAATGGCCGGGATGCCTTCAAGGATAAAGAGCCATCTCCACCCAGCGAGACCGCCGACGCCGTTCATAAACGAAATGGCATATGCTGAAAGAGTCAACGTTTGAACCCAGAAACAGATGGGATAAAGTGTAACTAAGTACCTAGGAGGCCACTAATGGTTCCCGAGAACATGCCGCAAGCGTAGAAGAATGCCTATAAAACAAAACAGTCAGCAGATTCCTTTTCTAAGCTCACGATCTGTTTGGAATCGGCACTTACAATTCGTAGTGGGAGCCTCTCAGTAGGATACCAAAAGCTTAAATGGTAACTTGAAAGACCAGTCAGACAAAATCAACAAAGGTTCTTTCGCCAGCCTCGGACTTACAGCACTCCAGGATAAAACCCAGCCTCTGCCAATCCAAGAAAGAAGCGACAAGCCAGAATACCGGAATAGTTCTGCGTCGCGCCTTGGCACATGGATATGATACCCTGGAGTAAGCTTTAGCATAAACTCTATACTTGATGATAAGTGTTTTCTCACCCAAGTGATCATGATTCTGCTCATCCAAACTGAAGGCGAGAACCTCTTCAGCGCCAGTGTAGCCAATGGCTCGAAGAACATGTAGGGATAGTAGAAAATGCTTAGTGCCCAAGCCCATTGGCTGCTAGAAAGATTCCCAAGCTGTTTTTTGATACCGGTTCCTTGTTCCAGGTTCATGATGGCAGTGTTGGAGATATTGCTGACATGGATGCGCATGATGAGGTATACGAAAGCATACCAGAGAAGCAAACGCTTATCCACTTTTCTATGGGCAGTTTTGAGGACATCTTTCTCTTGATTGAATTCGTTTTCGGTGGATGATGCGTCTGCCTGAGTAGGCGAGAGGGTGGAAGGCTCAACCCCCATATTGGTCAAGTCCTGGAGTCGATGTTGCTATAGTTTTGATGGGGCAGTATAAACAGCAGAGTCTACAGGGAATGAACGGGGTATGTTTGTGACTTATAAGTGTGGTTTTGTAGGAAGCTCTGCAAAGTACGACGCTACACGGACATGACTTAATTTACGTTGCAACAAGGGTCTTGTTTTCGATATCCTTAGCATCCTAAGCACGCCTTAATGTGGGGGTCTTGTAGAAGCGTTATTTAACCAAGATAACCTCTCATCAGACCAACGGGATTGACAGGATCGGCCTAACTAACGTTAGCTATGCAGCCAAGGAGCGATATCGGCTGCTTTACAGGAATTCGCACCAGTTTGAACCATATTAGCGCAAAGAAAGGTGGTGTTTTATTACAAGAGAAAAGAAAAGACTTAAAGGAACTGTCAGTTCATGCCTAAAACATACCTCGCCTTGCACAATGAGCATCGAACAAATGCATCTACTGCATATCTCAAAACTGTGAAAATCTTGAAAGCGGCAACCTACCAAGCGGAAAAGTTTTTAGCCATTGAACCAGAAATCCTGATGAAAATTGACAGTTGATAGACACCGTTATCGCGTACCTCGTGCGTTTGATGATGAGGTACTCGTAATTTCTTCTAAGATGGCGTGATCGTCTCGGCGAGCGGAGGCAACACAGCTCAACGAATCACAGGCCAGTAGAAGCATTGGGTTGTTTTTCTAGATATTGATTTATAACTACCATAAGATAAAGTCTAGATCAATCAAGATTATCTGGTTTAACTCTCGTATCGTGGCAGTCAATCAATATGCCTTCAGCAACAGTGGACACGCAACCTTCCCCAGCGCTCAATACATGGAAGCGCCCCGAAAAGACGAGCTACAAATTGGCATGGGCTGACATAAAAGTAATTGACTTGAAAGACTTTGACACTCCGGGTGGTAAGCAGAAATTGGCAGAGGATCTTCGTCAAGCTGTGAGTAAAGTCGACCTAGCGCACATGAGACCGTCCGATTTACTCAAACCACGACAGGTCCACGACACGGGCTTCTTCACTGTAATCAACACGGGCTTCAATGCTGAAGAGGTCCAGCGACAATATGACATCGGGCAAGAGTACTTTCGACTCCCCAAAGAGAACAAGGGTGACCCCAAATATCGATGTGACTTCAGCAAGGGCAACTACTTCGGATACAGGGCTGTGAGCAAGCATACTCCCAAAGAAAGACGGCTTATCAACTAATAACCATCTAAATTAGCCCCACGAGAAGACAATCATGAGCACGGATGTTCTTGATAATGTTGAGTCGGTAAACATCCCCAAATTCATTCCTCATTATGAGAGTGAGCCCTTCCACCCATTCTTCAAGCCTTATCAAGCAGAAATCGAGGCCTTTTCCCGGGTAAGGATCTCAATTTTGCTAATCTGTCCATGTCTTTGCTGATTACTGGCAGAAATCTCTCGATCTTGCAGCCAAGATCTTGACCCTGTTTTCTATCATTCTTGAATTGCCCGAGGACTACTTCTCTAGCCGTCACAAGTATTCCGACCCCAGCGAGGATCACCTGAGGTATATGACATATCATCCAAGGCCGCTAGACGACGATATTCGCGTCCAAAACACGTGGTCGCGCGCTCACACCGACTTTGGATCCTTGACACTGCTATGGAGTCAAGATGTTGCAGGTTTACAGATCAAAACTTCGTCTGGCGAATGGAAATACGTTCCCCCTATCGACAATGGAATTGTCTGCAATGTAGGCGACACGTTGGATTTCTGGTCAGCTGGATACCTAAAGTCGACCACTCACAGGGTGATTCGTCCACCGGAGGATCAGGCACATCTCTTCCGCCAGGGCTTGTTTTACTTCGTCAGGCCAGGCGACAGCGTTGATATCAAGCCAGCGCCATCTCCACTATTGCGAAGGCTGGGCCTTATTAGCAATGACTCTGAAGATGAAGAGCCCGTGACAGGCCTTCAGTACGTGCGACAGAGGGTCAAGGATTACCATGATCACCAAGATTATGCGGATAAGAAGGGACAAAAGTTCAAGGTCGGAAACCTCGAGATTGAAGACGAAGCCGCTTAGGACGAGAGTAGTCGCCGAATACACTTTTGACAATTACATGGCTGTACCCATCATACTCAGTTTGGTCCCTGGACGAGCGATTTAGTAGTGGCGCTATCTGATTAAGCGCGGCGCTGCAAAGTTCTAGATTCTTGCGAGTAACGTACATGGGCTAATTCATTCAGCATGTCAGGGCCTAACGTTAACGCTATACTTGATCAAGGTCTAAGCCATACTGCAACGGGGTTCCACAGCCGAGCTAAAAGACGAACCTAACATCCATCATGGTTAAACTATTTGCATGCTATCTTCAACTATCGATCATTTTGCCCGCTCATAAGTCAGGGGTCAGGGTCATTAGCAGTCTGCCATTTGACCGATCATGGTCAGGCATAAGTAAAAACAAATACCCAGATACCAGACGATGGACTTTTCCCCTCCAGCATGTCAATTGTTCTCGTGAGTGTTAGTCCTCACAGCCACTCTTTCGTTTCCCTATCTCGGTCACTCGTTAACGATGCGGTCCATCGTAGTACTCGCCGCTTTGGCTCTAAGCGGCTCACTGGACATTACTGCTGCGAGTGTCTGTAAACCGCGTCCTTCTCACCTCAGCTCGTCAACTATTGACCTCACTCCTTCCAACACTGCGACTTCAGCGACAGCCTCCGAAACTACAGGCACCGGTGTCATCAAAAGTGTCATCGAGGGCGGTGGCTTCTCCATCGCCCCTCCTGGCGGAGGTGTTCCGGGCTTCACTGTCCGGGGTGATGCTGGGATCGTCGTTGGACCAGGCTACAAAGGTGATGGCAGTAAAGACTCGGGATGCCTGTCGCTAAAGGCGAGCAATCAAGATGGCGCCAAGAAGCGAGACATTGGTAGTTTTGCCGGTGTCGCTCAGTCAATTGAGCAGCTCAGCTTGACTAGACCTTACACTGTCCGCTTCTTCTACTTGGTCGTCACCGCCCCGTCTCTGAACTTTTGCCAGTTGACTGCTTCCCTCGGTAGCCAGACTTTCTTCCAGACCTGGATCATCAGTTTCGGAACCAGTGTACAGTGGGGTATGGCTCTTGAGCAGGTCACTGCTTCTGAGCGCTCTGCACCTTTGTCCATCTCTATGAACTGTTTGCTAGGAGGATCTGCTCAGGTCTACGTCGACTCTCTTTTCATGTCTAATCAGATTACACCTCAGACGATCGATGACCATCCCCTTGATCTTGGTGGTGGTTCTGAATCTTCTTTCACCACTACTTCTACTTCAACCTCTGCTACTCAAGCCAGGACCTCATTGGTGCCTCCAATTATCCCAACTCATATCCAGAGCTCGGAAGCTTCCAATGACCCCGCCACTCCTAGCACTGGCAGTTCTCATACTCCAATTAATGACAGTTCCAACACTCGACCTACTGGCAACGAGACACCAGTTACCAGAACCCCAACGAGTTTTCCCACTGGTACTACAACTCCTGTTCTAAGCGACATGGAGACTACTTACCAGCAGGGTTCTGAGACCCCTGGAACAGAGATGACCGCTTCCAGTGCGCAACACCGGACAGGCACTGAATCGGTTCCCGCAATTGCTACGGCCACTACATCGGAAAGCAATTCTTCTCCTCGCCAGTCATCAACAATCAAACCCGATGGCCCTGTAAGCCGCATCTGTGCCAATATTGGCAACTCCGACATCCCTGGTCGCGGGTGTGGTATGCATCCTTACAACAGCGCGGGGGCGTACAGTCGCTTCACAAGTAGCAACTACCAACCAGAAGATTGCGCTGCTCTCTGCCTCGCTGACGAGAAGTGCCTTTCCTTCGAATGGAGCTACGGAAACAACTGTGCCAACGAGTGTCGCCTCATCTCCAGCTCTTTGAGTGATGTTCCTGTTGGCAACACAGGTACTCAGTTCGCCTCTTACGACCGCAGCTGTATTATTCCCAAGCCCTGCCCCAGCTTCCCCGATGACAGTATCTGCATTAACAAGATGGGTAACACACCCAATAGTGGCTGCGTGCGCCGCAAGGGTACTCTCAAGTCTTGTGCTCAGGAGTTTGCCACTCTTACTGTCCAGCCCTGCGGCGGCGGCGATCAGTGCAGAGATATGTGTGCCATCTACCCAGATTGCCAGTCGTACTCTTACACTTCGCTTCTGTCGCAGAGAAACTGCAAGCTATATGCAGCCACTACTGACGAGATTGCCGACCAGGGAGGCAGCGACTACTTCTCTGATATCGGCTGCTGGGCTTGTGGAAATAACATGGGCTTTGCTACCTACGGGCTCGCTGTCAATGATAACGTCAATGTCCCTGAGATGACGTGCCAAGCTCCGACCAAGGCTGTCTCTGATAGTCTTTAACACAGAAACCACTCAAACTGGGAGCATTTCCATTACCTAGTCAAAAGAAAAGACTTTTTAGACTCTCACTTGCTTTAATACTGTTAGTAAATATAGCTAAGATAGTGGCCTAAACGCTACATCTTGATTTAATTAAAAGCTCTAGAAGTTTTCAGGAAATATTACCGAGTTCTGTTTTTTGTCTTCAGCTAATCCTTTTGCGGCCAAGGACCTGTACACCGGAAGCTGAATGTGACAACTCTTAGCCTTCGCCTAACTGTTCTATCGTATGTACCCTTGTAGTGGAGCTGTGCGACCTGCGGGATAAGGAACTCAAACTGAGCTACAAGAAACTATTGAACATAGCGCCGACTGTTCGCTTATATTTGGATTTTAGCCTTCTGTCACTAGTCTTCTTTAAGTGCTTTTCCAATCAAGTGGAGATTGCAATCCTTCAGCAAAGTGATACAAAAAGAGATGTCTCCTCTGTCGCATCTTCTCTCCTGTCCCGTCTAGCCAAGTCCGTTCAGTACTACAATATGACCCGTCAAACTTTCAAGCATTTGCTAGCTGCCATCCTGGCTACTTCCAGTGTCTACGCCGGTCCCTGTAAACCATCTCCAGAACCTTCTTCCATCATCCCATTCAGTTCAGCTAGTTCTGATCTGGAAACATGGTCGACCACTGCGCTATCGGCCGTTGAACCATCAACGACTGCCGGGACACAATCTTCTCCTGAAACATCCTCAAGCACAGAGGTCTACTCCTCGACAGAAGCAACCACTACAACCGTATTCGAAATCTCAGCTACTGAGACAAGGACGACCGCAGAAGTCACAACCACAGCGCCGGTTGACGAACCATGCCAAACTTGTTCACAGGTTATCGCGAAGAGCGGCCGGTCCAGTTCTTGCGGAAGACAGATCGCGCCCTGGCAGGCAGATCCGTTCCTCGTCAAAACGGTGCAGACTCATAATATCCTACAGTGTGCCTATGCTTGCAGCAATGAATGTCATTGCAAGTCTTTCAGTTTCTATGGCGATTCGTGTTATTTGTACGATGCGGATGAGCAAGATATGCAGGTGGACAACTTTTATCTCGGTCCTTACTACTTCGACTTGGCGAGTTGTTACGAATGTGTCGCTGGTGGTGATTAAGTATACCGAGGAAAGATATTTGCCTAGGTAGGGAAATATCACAACATTAATATCGGGTCAAAAGAGACGGAAAGAAGTATTTGCAGGCAACTCTCTAAATGAGAATAGAAGGTTAAGAAGCGATATTAGTATTGTATTGTCAGTTGGCGTGAATATGTAGATAGATAGAAGGGCGACGGCAATGACTTTTCCACCAACACCCCGCTGATGAACTCTCCGTAAGAGTCTTAACATGCCCAACCCATTGCAAATATATGCTAAAGCAACAGCAAAGCTTTCACATACGACCATACCTATCAGAGAACTCGGGATCCCGTCCGCTCTCCCATAGATAAGCTGGTAAGGGGCGGATTAGTAGTTGGGTCGGTGACGACCAGCGAATCCCCGCTGTTGTATGTTTTTGCCTGATATCCCGAAAGGGGTCTGTATTTTTGCTCTTCTCAGTAACTCCGCCACAAGATTGAACTTGGAAGGGTGTGCGTTAAAGGCTGAGGTCGGGTGATATGCCTTGTAGTATTGAGGGAGAGGGCCAAAGTGTAGATACCCGTTCGGATGAGGAGGCGATATTGTTTTGTCATTGCAATAATTGTGTGTTGAAGCAATCAGACGGTATACTGCTACGGAAGGGATAGGAGTGACGTGTTCCAAAGTAATGGTCATCCGAAAAGGTTCGCAGCGAGGTTGCAAGGTCACATCGATTCAGGAAGATATACAGTGGTGCCGATTTTTGTTTAAGGAACATGTATGACAGCGATAGCCAGAACAAGTTGGGTAGACGTCAATCAGAGCATGAGTGCGTACGATGGGAAAAGAGCCAGTATAGTTTTGAAGGAACACAAGGTCGAGGTTGACAGCAATAAATTATTTTAATCGTCGCTGAGGCTGAGCTGTCAATTAAGCTGCTGTTACACAGCCATTATTCCGTAGATATGTCTAAGTAAGCATTTTTATATTCTGGATGACAAACTGTGGTGATGAATCGCGATAAAGTCTTGGTGTCTCACAGCATTAATAAGCCACGTCTCACAAACTCATCCACTGGACTAGCCTGGAAGAGGCGGGGATCCGTCATCATCATCTTGAATCTCAGGAGTAATAAAATTGGACTTTTACAGCTCCATACTAGCCAAATAAATACGGCAAAAACAATATGGCCGGTGTTCCAACTGCAAAAGGCTGCGACGCGTGCCGCAAGCAAAAAAAGAAGGTAACATTATTGTTGTCCACGCGCGTAAAATCCCCGCTTACCAATGACATCAGTGCGATCAAACCAAACCAGCATGTTCACGCTGTACAAGGCTCAGAATACCATGTACAGGAATTGGTGTAAAACGATTTGTCTTCAAATCGGAAAATTCTCAGGTTGCCAGAAAGAATCCAAACGCAATAGTCGTTACGAGAACAAACCCAGCACCAGCTGCAGCACCGAGTAATGAAAAGACGTTAATAACGGGAAGCTTGGTTTATATTCTCAACTTGAATGATCCAGCATACGAAATCTCTACGTATGGATCCTTTGTCGTGGATTTGCCGAGACATGTAGGGTCTAGTAAGGTCCTTGATGCGGCCATAAGTGCCTTTGTCGCGGGATTTGGGACGATGCGGAATAGAACTGCGCCCAAGTTGAAGGCGCTGGATCGGTATGTTGATGCGTTGGGGACGTTGAGGGAGGCTATAAGTGATCCTAAGCAAGCGAATTCGCTGGACAACATGTGTGCGATATATCTTATTGCGATCTGCCAGGTAAGTTCTCTGGAAACTGTCGTTAAAGGTTCTTGGTTGACACGTTCGCTAGGAATGGTTGGGAAATTGTTATGATAATGCGAAACACTACCAGATTCTTGGAAATTTGCTGGAAAATGCTGTTCAGAACCCTTGTTTTGATCCTTCGGCTCGTCCATTCATGCACACCATCTTTGCCGTCGTGGTAAGTACCCCCATCGCATCATATATTCCTGTGCTCACAGTATTGTAGGTCCTCGAGAGCTTCACAAATCCAAATGTCCAGCTAGGTCCCTGGTTCTGGCAAGCCTTTTCTCTTCTAAGCGAAGGCGGACGTCCCCTCAAATCCGGCGACGGCACATCCTTTGCCTCTCTAGACATTGGAACGATGGGCGAAATGTCCTGCTTCATCCGTGATCCAGATAAATATCTATACCAAATACGCTGTACCTACGCCTTGATACAAATTGAACAACCAAGGCTTATTGAAGCAGTCGGCGCAGCGGTTGTGAAAGCTAGAGAATCTGGATCTACTGCGCAAGAAAGAAGACTCGGTATCCGATTTCACACTGCGAACGCGGCGATGCTTACTATGGCTTCTATCTTGAACAGGATTATACGGTCTTATGATGATGATCCTGTTCTTGTTGAGGAGGCGAAGGGGTATGTCGACGATATCATTGTGCTTGGTCAGGATGCGAGTTCGAATCGACCGATTGCTGCGTCAGCTGTTGCGACTCCCCTTGTGGTAGCGTTGGCGGTTTTGGAGGATTACAGATATGCTGAGGTGCAGGAATTGCTGTTGGAGTACCAGACTGATTTTGCTGGGTTGCATTATTTTTCTGATATGTTGATGATCAAGAAGCAATTTGAGAGTATAGATGCGAACAACCGAAGGAAGAGGTCGTTATTAACTGGTACGGAAGAGATAGAAACTGGGTTAGATACAGGACCTGCATGTACGATACTATAGAAATGCATAATTAGAGAGACTTCTCCTCGATATCCTTGAGAAAAGCAACAATAGCCTCACTCATCTGCTGCAAACCCGGATCCTCAAGCGGATAATGTCCCGCCCCATCCAACATAACCTTCTTAACACTAACCTTGCTAACATCCTTCAAAAACATATCCGACACCCACAAAGGCGTCCATCGATCCTCAGCAGGCTGCGTCAACAAAATAGGACAAACATCAAATTCAGCAGGCTCCTTCGCTGGTTTATACGTGATGAAATCTGCCATGAATTTCATGGTTATCCATGCATTTGCTGATCTGTTGTCTTTGTAACATGCTTGTAAAGCTTGGTCGTTGTTGACGAGGGTGGACATTCGGCCGGTGAGCCACATTGGTAGGGAGAACCAGCCTAGACCGAGGGAGTTCATGAGACGGCTGCTCGGTGCGCCGATGCGACTCATGAGGAGGTTTCGACATGCTGCGTCGGCAACAGCTTGGATGCCCATATCCATGAATGTCATGCCAATAATCCCCTTGACCCGACCATTCAAACCCGCCGAACAAAAGGTCAATCCGCCACCGGCACTAAGACCATACAGCACAATAGGTCTATCATCACGTTCATACTCATGATCCACAAACGCGCTGGAAATTTTAACCCAATCGTTAAAATCCCAGATGTAGTCTTTCTTTGGGACTGTGCAGCCGTAGCCGGGCATGTCGATGGCTACAAGTTCAAAACCAGCGGAGTGGAGAGGTACACCGAGGAGCATGGACATCATGCGGCCGTTTGTGCCCATCCCGTGATGAAGGATGAGACGGACGTTGGCGGTGGGGTTGGGCCAGCGGTCGAGGTGGAGAGCGTGACCGTCGTGATGCCATACTTCTTCAGTGGGAGAGTGGGAGGGGGTGAAGTGTAGACGCTTTGGGAGGAAGGATTGGATTTCGCGCCATTCTTTTTGGGTTTCGTAGGTTGGATATTCGGACATTTTGACGGTAGTGAATGGAGTCAATTGAACTCAGGTGAGATGATGGCATGGCTGGGGTTATATACTGAAATCAAATCTGACACCCATCGGATCGTTCGAGGCCGTGGATGTCACTTGCATTCCATATTGATTGGCTCAAATTGAATTGTTGGCTGATGTGAGAAGTTTGGTAGGATTCGCATTCGTGTATTGAACTCATTGGGGTAACCTGGCGTTAGCCTCTACTCTCATCAAATCACGACACGCGTCGGCAAAAAGGCACCGCTAATGAACGTTGAACTGCATCATCTATCTGTTCTTTCCCCGAATTATCCTGCGTCTATTGCGCCATTTGTCATTGATGCGGCTCAATTGACCCGAAACGCGTCAAATGCGTCGCGATTGACAGAATGGGTTGACTACACGTCCATAGCCATAAATCACGAGAGTTATTAGCTATTAGAATGGAAAAATAAAGCGCCGCATTCGACCCATCCTTCTACAGGTATGCAACCCTCTGCTCTTTGTCTTGGGGTTGGTCGGTTTTTGATGTCCATGGTTGTCATCATGTTACTTGGTGATGTCAATTCGGAAGGTCGGCACGGATCGTGCCGACTGGCCGATACCGACAGCCCTCCAACGCCAGAGATTATAAAAACAGGTCAATAATTGTTTTGATACTCCCTGATACCGATTTTACCGAGTGCGACATCCCATGAAGAGCCGCATAAACTCAATCGTTACGTCAAACGAACTCGACACGACCGCGCATGTATGCTACCCTGCACTGCAGATCATCAAACAACGAGCGAATGCAACACCAAAAATGACAAGCATAAACCACCGCTAACAAATCAGACCAACTCAATCAAGGACTTTATAGGCGAATATCCGAGATTAGAACGCGAAAAATAGGTCGAAGCTTATGCGAAAAACCTCCGTCGCAAGCCGCAACCGCCAACGTCGCACCACACTCACCTCACAACACCATCACCAAAGTCTCCTTTACCTTCGTCTCACCAAAAACTAGGCCGACTCCGGCCGGATCACCTTCCAGAAGGGCAAAAAAAGTCTCGGCCAACTCTGCGATCTCGGCAATGCAGGGACCAAAAAGCGGTAGAAGCATGCGTGGAAGGGAATTTTAATTAAGTAATCCTCATGTCACGACAATCCACAATTGAGCCTCCGATCGGAGAGTAAGATGTGGATAATTCATTGTCAAAGCTGTAGGGAAATGAAAACTTCAATGCTGGGCATCACGTAAAAGAAATGGTTTCGCGAGTAAGACAAAACGGCCGAGGTCCACTTTTCATCAGTCAGAAATAATTAGTTGAAGAGACTTCAATTAAGCTTCTTCCAGCCTTGAATTTAGAAGGCCCTGCAGTAGAGAGAAAGCCAGGGAATGAGTGGCGTGGCAATTGTTGACGTCGGATCCGAACAAGAATTTTGACAGACGGAGCCTCAACTACGCAATCTTCTCCACTGAAGAATGGGATTTCCATTGAAGAATGCCACTGAAAACGTCAAGAGGCAAGGGCCCCACTATTTCCTGGATCCGCTCCGAAGGATTTGCCGGGGTGTCCGAGAACCAATCGGCATCAAGACAATGATCAAAAGATGAACTGAGCATCAACAGATTCAATATTTTCATAAGGGACCTTCCATTTAGAGACCTTACTTCCATTGCTTAACGAGAGTAATTTGACGAGATGCTATCTATCACGTAACAATAAGGACCGCCCCCCGCGGGGTTATACGAGGAACATAATACAATGCCCGTTCACAGTCAACGAGAGCAATACCGTAATACTTTTCCTTCTATTGGATCATCGTAAAGAAGTCTCTACGGGGCACCCGTTATTTTTAATCCATCCCGGTGTCCTAGCTCCCGCCACAACCTCCGATCGGAGCTGTTTAGCCTGGGGTCAAACAACAAGAAAAAAAAAAGGGTGATAATATATGGAGAACAAATCGGGCCACTAATAACGTCAAGGTTCCGCACTCGCTATTCCTTTCGTTTTCTATTCTCCCTTCTCTCACTTTTCCTGATACACTCCTTCCCTTATACCTCTTATCTGTATTGTACTCGGGTGTCAATGAAAACGATATAGGCACTCTTTAATTACACGGAAACCGGCATCATGGGCATCATGAACTTTAAAAGATCAGCAGATAGACCTGCTGATCCCCCAATCACAAACCCCGACACAAGCGACAACGACACAGAACAACCAAAATCAGACTCAACAGATTTCCAAGAAGTACCCGCCGGCACCGTTGAGAAGGGAAACATCTTCGACCAAGGCGGCAAAACATACAGAACCCTAGGCCGTTGGGATACCGTCCTCATCCTCTTCACAAATCAGCTTGGTCTCGGTATCTTGTCTCTGCCCGCGACGATCAGAACCCTCGGTATCGTGCCTGGTATCATCGCCATTCTGGGTATTGGTGGAATTTCGTGGTATGCTGCGTATTGTCTACTACAATTCTATCGCAAACATCCCAATGTGGTCTCTATCGTCGAAATGACCCGCATTGTCGGCGGAGCTTGGTTTGAGTCGCTAGCTGGCTTCGTCATGATGATCCAAGTCGTCTTTATCGTCGCATCCGCTACAGTTACACTCTCCGTTGCGTTGAACACGCTTAGCAGCCATGCTACGTGTACTGTTATCTGGATCTTGGTCGCTTGCGTGGCTTGTTATATCTTGTCCATCCCTCGAACCATGAAGTTCGTTTCCAAGGCCGGTGTTCCCAACGCTGTTAGTGTTGTTGCCGCTTGTTTGATCGTTTTGATCAGTTTGGCTATTTCGGGTCCTGCGACTGCGCCTAAGGATTGGCATAAGGAACTCAAGGTTGTTGGAAATCCTACGTTTCGCGATGGTTTGAATGCTTGTCTGCGCGTGGTGTTTTCCTACGCTGGTACTTTTACATTCCCGTAAGTCAACTCACAATTATCGGGAGATACATCATGCTAACATTTTGCAGTTCGTATATGGCTGAGATGAAGGACCCCCAGAAGGACTTCAAGTTTGCTCTTGCTGTTCTCGAAATCGGAAGTACCCTCTTCTACATCGCCATGGCCGTAGCCCTATACTGTCTCGCCGGCGACCTCACAACATCCCCCGTCCTCAGCGCCGCATCCTCGATCCCCGCCAAGGTAGCCTACGGCATCGTCCTCCCCGCCGTCGTAGCCACCGCTCTCTCCATCGGCCACACCGGCTGCAAATACGTCTACGTCACCGCCATGCGCCAAATGCGCTCTACCCACCAAGTCACCGACAACAGCATCAAATCCTGGGTAACCTGGATTCTGTCCGTTACCGGATTCTGGGCTTTGATCTTTGTCATCGCCAACGTCATTCCTATCTTTGACTCGATTCTGTCGATTACGAGTGCGACGACGATTCCTTGGTTTACGTATGGATTTGCAGCGATTTTCTGGCTGCATCTGAACAAGGGGCTTTACTTTTCCAATTGGAAGAAGGCGGTTCTTACGGTTTTAAATGTCACTATGATTGGTGTGACGTTGTTTTTGAATGCGGGTGGTTTGTGGGCTGCTATTACTGAGTTGTTGGATTTGTTTGAGAATAACAAAGATGGCATTGGTGGTGTTTTCTCGTGCGGAGATAACTCTATCTTCTAGTTGTTAGTTTATACCAGAAGGGTTAGATATTGTATTAATTTTCAGTTTTCTGTTCAACATTTCTTGCCCTGACGCTCATCTTGTGATGATGAAGTCTGCTCGTCTTGTTTCCGCCCTCAATCCGCGATAATTACTAGGATAAATACATACCGGCCACTATGGCAAAAAGGTAGAACCAAAGCTTGTTACTCTTCATAACAAATACATCTTCTGATGTCCCTGTTATAGAGTCTGAAATCGATACCCCGAACATTAATTCAGTGTTAGCAGGGCTATCGCCACAGGCTGCAGTCTTTAACATAAAATCTGCATGGCCAGTGTCGTTTTCCAAGAGACGAATCCGTTGCTGCAAAGACATAATCGACTGTGCGTTCGAGTTTAGAGACATCTTCAATTTCCCAACCTCTTGTTTGGATGATATGACGGAGTGCTTAAGCTCTGTTATCGTTAGATCCTCGATATCAGCAATGAGGGCGTCTCCAGAAGCGTCGCTGTCGACAGAGTCTTGCCACTTGGAAATTAACTCATGTCCTCCAGAAGTCATGGAGATGGTGTCAGCTTTGGTGGACGCTGCTGTCGCCACATGAGGATGGGAGTCTTTCCACACTGAGGCGATTCCAAGAAGTGTATCGACGTTCGTGATTCCATTGATTCGGATTCGAAGGAACTCTTCAAGGCGCGCGGTGGTCGATAAATCATTTGTGATCTTTTCGAGGCTATCAATCAGACCCCGGACCTCTGATACCAAGACAAGGAATTTCTTTCGGTCGCGTATGACCCATCTGGTCTTCTTCAGTCGCGACATACTTTCGTCGGGGTTTGATGACTGTATTCTGAAATGATTAAATGCCCTTGTGATACCATGCGAGGTCTCAGGTGCAGGCAGCGAAGGTGCCGCCGAAGAGGTCGTATCATCACAGCCGTACTTCTTCCGAATGACCTGCGCATCAGAGAACAAAGCAATGACCTGTCGATAACCCTCTGTTAGCGAAAGCCCATTATCGGTAAAGCAGATAATGACCTGTCGTAAAGTTTCAGCAACCAGCTCTTTGGAATGCCACTCGCTTAAGAGATTCTGCTTCGAATCATCTGCTAAACCCATCTCAACGCCCCAATTGTAAAGGCGACATTTCTCCAGCGAGTACTGAAGTTGTAGTCGTTTGAAGTCGACATCTTGAGTTTGGTAAAGGTGAATGAGATCGAGGGCTTCAAAAGTGCATTTGAAGAGAGCTGCGAGGGTGACGCCGCTTGCAACGGCACCTAGGACCTCCATGGCTAAGAATGATCGTTTCAGTGGTAATGATGTTCCCAACAAAGATATTTAAGGGGAAGAAAAATAAAGGGAAGAGTTGGAAATTACAATAGGCGGTCAGCGCAAGATCATAACAAAGTTGGACTGCAAGGCAGATTGATGGTTCGCCAGCCAGCCTGCATATATTCTGACCAATAACGACTCTGTATGGCCCCGAAAATGTGCCTTGAAGAACGACATGTCAATTTACAAACAAGAATAGCGTATCGGAAATGAAGAGAATTTTCACCCATGCAGCGTCGGTGTCAAAAATGCTCAGGTCATTGTTGAATCCCCTCCACTCTGTATCTCCCCCATCAGCGCATCATACCAAGCATCAAGCGCCTCATCAACATTGAACCCACCACCATCCAAGAACTCACTGACTTGATTCACATAAGCTTCTACCCCGTCACCCATGGTGTACATTATATCGTCATAGATGAGGTTTTGGGAGTTTATACCCATTGTGGTCTTCGAGTATACCTTGTTCCGTACAGCCTGAAATAGTTCTTTGTACTTTGTCAGATGCGGTGCTTTCATGTGGGATATGCCGCGGTCGATGAGATCTAGACAAGTTGATGTGTCGGCTAGATGGCGATGGGTTCTTTGTGTGCCGTTGGCGGACTGAAGAAGAGCCATGGCTTGCCTGTGTGATGTTAATCATGTATCGGGGTAAAAGACTACAATACTCACCAGTCGCAGTAAAGGGCAGCTAATCCGACCAGGATAATATTATGAAGTTGTCTGAAACATCTGCATACAGCCGAAATACCGTACTCACCCAACATTGAAGACCAGTGGTTTATTGCGGTAGAAGCGGCTTTGGAGCAATACGATGCCATCTGACGAGAAGGAACCATAAAAGTGGGTGATGGTCTATGTAAGAGTAGCTGCAAGAGACAATACTCAATCTTCATCTCTGAGTATTCCCGAGATGGCTTCAAGACCATAGCTTCGAGTTGCTGATCCCAGAGATCGAGATCCCGCCGGATGTCGTCTGAAGTAGCACATATTTGCTGGAAAGTTGTGTTCATGGCCGTACCGTTGGGTCCTCTTGCGATGTAGATTGACTCGAGAATACGGCCACCAATTCTTCTGAGGGATATCGTATGACCAATGATCCCGACGTTATGCTTGTGAAACATTGGAGCAATTGAGCTTTCGAGAGGACTTAAGTTATCGAAGGATGCTGGACTGGGCAGCATGGCATGGACAGCGTGGTCACGAATTGAAAGCACTCGGCCTGTCAATGTTGCAACTTGTCTACATATAATCAGCCATCAAGATCTTTGATGAAAGTTCATCAGTCGACTCACCTCTCCAAATTGTAAGCACACCACCAAGTTCTATTCCTTGTTTCTAGCTTGTTAGCCGTGAATCCCCAGTCGGTATTATGCCGATGAAGCCCAGCTTCAATAGCAGCAGACATGATGTACCGGCTGAACTGCCATAAATCATTGTTATGAGTTCCATGCGAAGAGTCGAGCATCCAAATGGCCAAGAACAGTACTGCTTGGATCCCAAAGAGATCACGTGGATGCGAGTGGAAGTTGTTGAAGAAACGCAGTGCAGTCTGGAAGTAAGCTGTCGAGTCATTCAAGTCCATCATAGCCGGGGATCGATTGTCCTTTAACGTCAATTGACTACTCCCCAGAGCGAGGATAGCGAAGACAGTAAACTTCTCATGGTCGGTGCATTGCCTTGGTTGCTCATATATGCTTTGGAACACTCTTCGTAGATGTGGAAGTTGCAGGAAGGGCCACCACACGTGAACTTGGGCGATGTAGATGTTGAGGAGAGACCGGGCTATTGGTTGAGGTGGGAGAGAGGCAGTTGCTTCGGATAATGATTGCTCGAGACCACTTGATTGTAAGTCGGTATCCCACACCGGAACAATGTTCAGTTGTTTGAAGAATATTCTGGCAAATGTTGAGCCAGCAGCACTTCCAACTATATAGAGTGAGTACACAGCCGTAAAAGATTGTCTAAAGCCACATACCGTATTTGCTGCCCGAGTACAAATCTGACCCTCCAGTCACGAGGAACCCAACCTCCTCAGCCTCCTTCTGTAAGTTCCCCGTCTCGTGTGTATCATGAGAAACCTCTGGTACACTTTCGACTACAGGACCATTCGGCGTCGGTACCATTTGCAATCTCGCCTCTAGATCATTGATCCGATCCTGCAGCGCTTTTACCACGGCATATGGATAGGACACACAATCTGTGATATTACAAGCCTCATTCTGTCTTATACACGCTGAGCATTGCGGGACCTTGAGATCGCACTAACATCTCGGGGTCAGCCGAGGCCTGAGTGACAAGCCGGAGGGGACCGACCTTGACCTTTCGCGCACGGCAGCGACTACAGGCTTTTGAAACAGAGGGCTGAAGAGTTGAAAGCATATGGAAATAGATTACAAGGAATTATTTGCTGCGACTATTCAATGAGTATAGTGAGGACAGACAAGCAAGAAATCTCGCACCTGTCCGAGAAAGTGGAGACGTTCCCGATTGACGCCATAGCGGAGCGGAATTATGGCAGCACCGGACCGAGACTCAACTCGGTATGGTCCGAAGCACCAATAAGATCGATAAATATCTTATCATAAAATTGCTATCAATTATAATTCTAACTCAAGTCCGGCTTATCACTGACTAGTAAGTATATCGGAAGTTGGGGTTCTGCCAATCCGTCTTATCACTCCTCTCCGCCTCCAACCCAGCATCAGTATCATCATGCGCCTTTCCAAATTGGGTATCACGCTTCTTATTCTCAATGGCACATAAGAAGTAATAAGCCAGACCTGTGGCTGCCATCAGAGCAAATGCGCAGAGCATGGCGCCGATTCCGAGGACGTAGGTAGGTGCTTGTCTGTCGAGGAAGAATTGAGGTCCGATAATATTACCAACAGCTAAGATGATTATTAGTTGATGGTGAGAGAGGATTGGGAGTGAGAGGACTTACCATAAACGATTGCGATAGAAACACCCATGAAACTCTTCTTCGTCGCACCAGCCGTATTCGACGAACTCAAACTCAACAAGAAAACCCAAGGAACATTATAAAAGCCCATCAAATAAACACCAGCCAACGAAGCATTCCTCGATGTCTCAACATCAAGCGAATGAACCATAACAGCCCCAACAAGGCCCATAAGAGCACCAAAGATCCAAAAGACGCATCGGAGATTAGGCACGAAGAACGAGATTGTGGTCAGGATGGCTTGGCTGATCATTGCGACGGCAGCTTGAGGGGTGGCCATGAGCACGGTTTTGGTCTTGCTAAAACCATAGCCGGCGATAATGAGAGGGTTGAAGTTTGTTATGCCTGCGTTGGCGATTGCGTAGCCGAAGACGCCGAGCCAGATGCAGTAGCATTTTGGATCGCGGAGGGATTCTAGAATCTGCGATTTTTGGAATTTCTGTGTTCGACCTGATCAGTATTGAACCTGTAGTAAGAGGAGGGTGGTATATACCTTCTTTGACTCGACTCCAGTCTGGTTCGGTGCGAGACGAATCATGGCCAGTTTTTTCTCCTCAGCTGTGAAGAACCATGCTTTGGAGGGAGTATCTGGTAAACCGAAAAAGACGAGACCACCTGCGAGGATAGTGCACGCTCCGTAGATGAGGAAGATGTACTGCGGACATGTTAGCAATTTGAAAGATGGCGCTGTGAGTCCAACTAACCTTCCATGTCGACAGCGACCCATTGATCTGTCCAATAGCATAAGACAAAATGCCTCCAAAAACACCCGCAAAAGTATTATACCAAAACGCCGTCCTAAGCGGCTGCTCATTCCTCAAGTACCACATCGAATTAATAATCATCATACAAGGCAGAACTGCAGCTTCAAAGACACCGAGCAGAAAGCGAATCGTTGCTAAACCAGCGAAGTTGTGACATAATGCCATGAAGCATAAACAAGCGCCCCAGAGTACGAGACATGTTCCGACGTATTTTCCAATCGGGATCTTGGTCATTAGCCATAAGCTGGGAAATTCCATGGCGAGGTAGCCGAAGTAGAAGATGCTGCTTAGCCAGCTGTATTCTTGGGGTTTGAGGTTGGCGTCTTCTTTTATGCCGAAGATGGCGGCGTATCCTAGAGCGTTCTGCGAGAAGTCAGTGGCGAGTCCATGATCGTGTGAAGGCAAGGCGTACCTTGTCCAAGAAAGCGAGCGTCATGCTGAGAACTGCGAGCGGCATGACTACCAAATCGGTCTTGAGAAGCAGACGATTCGATTGCGCTTTGGTTAACTCGAGAACCCCGTCATGTTGGTGAGAGTCAATGGACTGAGCCATGTCTTTGGCTGGTGCCGCGTCGGCTTTTCCCTGCGTTGACATAGTGTCGATACTGGAAGAATAAGCAGGAAGTCTTGAGGTTGATAGTCGATCACAGAGTGTCGCGCAGGCCACCTTTAAAGACTTCTCATAGTACAACGTCAAGTTTACCAATCCCCCGGGTTCAGCGGGTCCAACGGGGAGTTCGTAGTAGTTCGGAGTACATCAAGTCATTCGGTTACCACCGAGGTGACTACTCGGACGCTACCGAGCAAGACTATTCTCCTTCAAGAGTTTCGCGTTGCATCACCCCACCTTCTTATCGATTTCTGGGCAGATAACGAATCCACTATGGATGACGATTGGGGAACCACGTTATCACGTCAATCTAGCGCAGGGTTCTGGTGAGATAGAGAGCAGATGATACGCCTATCTCACGCGCTAGATGGGAGTTCGGCTATTCTTTTGAGGACCTGCTCGGACAGGTCCGAATTGGTCGGTTGGGACCGAGTCAATTAATGCCATAGATGGGAGATGAGGCGGACTAAGATTTCCCTCCGTACGTTGGGTGGCTGATATAAAGCAATTGAATCATATTTCATCCCAATTGCGAATTCATAGTTCCATCAACAGACATCATCCACACGACACAAGATGACAGGCTCAGAAAAGGAAGGCAGCCATGGCGGCTCAACGCACAGTTCAGTGCCCAATGCAAAGAACGCCTCGATTCGAGTATGTAAAATCTTGACCTCGAGGCAGATTCAACAATTGACTGACCACTCATCAGGTCGGAATTCGTGACGGTGTCACGGGAGATTTCAAACTCGTCCCCAGAGCAGAAGCATCAGTATCAGTATTTGACTCAAATTTTCTCATCGGCGATGGAATTTGGGTAAGTCCAACGCCCCCAGCAGACTCACTTCACACTGACAACCCCAAAGGAAGGAATCCGCGCCAACAAAGGCCGCGTCCAGTTCGCAAAAGAACACATAAACCGTCTCTTCCAATCAGCAAAAGCAATGTACATGGATCTCGGCCTCTCCAAAGGTGATCTTCTCGATCTTGTCCATAAAACGCTCGACGCAAACGATATGGGCCAAGATGAACACGTCCACATTCGTCTCGTCGTCAGTCGCGGCCTCAAAGCAACACCATACCAAAACCCCAAAGTTAACATCGGTCTTCCTCTTATCGTCATCATTCCCGAGTCCAAAGCCGTGGATCCAAACTCCAAATCTCGTGGCTTAAGGCTTGCAACAACATGGGTTCGTCGCGGACCACCGGATGTGAAGGATGAACAATGGAATCACATCTCCAAAGCAACAGACGTCCAAGCCTGTATTCACGCCAATGTAATGAACGTTGACGAAGCGCTAATGCTCGACCTTCGTGGCTTTGTCAAAACATGCAACTCAGTCAACTTCTTCATTGTACGCGACAACGAAGTTTGGGCTCCTACGAAAGATAACCAAATGCAAGGCATCACGCGACAAAAGACGATCGATGTGTGTCGCGCGAATGGAATTACAGTGAAGGAGTTGGATTTCACGCTTACGGAGACTTATGGAGCCGATGAGGCGTTTTGTACGGGGACTTTTCCGTCGCAGATTCATGTCACGGAGATTGATGGGCGGGTTATTGGGGATGGGAAACGAGGGGCTGTTACGGAACGGATTCAGCAGTTGTATGCTGAGTTGGTAAAGAAGGACGTTGGGAGGACGAGGGAGGAGATTAGGGCTGAGGTTGTGAGAGAGAGGGATTTGAAGTGGTTGTCGAAAATCTGATGATATGCAGTTGTCTGGATCGGGCCGTACCGAAGTAGCCTAGGATAGACCTTGGTTGACGAGTAGGAAATATCTAGAAATGTTAAGATGTTCTCGATCAGGCCGCCGACATCTGATACTCACCGGTACCCCGCTATGATGACCATAAATCTGCAAGAGGAAGGCAGGTAAGTAAGCACCAATCAATACTGCATATGGGTCTGTACAGTGACGTCCAAAGCCTCGTAATCATCATCTGTATGACAGAAAACACGGAAGCACTTCAGTAGACACGGACAACATATAAGCTCAACAGAGAAGTCCTTCTCCCATCTCGCTACGCAATTACGCAACTCCCTCAGCCACTCAACCATGACTGTGATTCAACGTCAACAAGGAGCCGTCCAAAAGGCAAGCTTCGCGGATATATACAACAACAAAAAAGACCCAAGAGCTTATCTTACCACCTTGGCACCACTGGAGTACACGATCCCGCAGCAGCTACAGCCTTTTTTCCAACGCCTTCATCAACTGGCATCGCAGGGTACTGCTAAGTCGGCCATTCTAGACGTTTGCTGCTCATATGGCATCAATGGAGGTCTTCTTCGGCATAATGTTGACATGGACACATGGACAACCCACTACGCGGGTTCGGAACTGAGTCCAGAGGAGCAGGTTCAGTCTGACAAAAAGTTCTTCGCGAGTCGCGTACGGTCTGACAAGCCTGTGATGCTGGGACTCGACAAGGCTGAAAATGCCATTCGCTATGCATTGGACACTGGCTTGATTGACAATGGCTGGGCAGAGGACCTAGAATCCCGCGATCCCTCGACAAGTCTACTTGAGGCACTAAAGGACGTGACCTTGATCATCTGCACGGGCGGTGTTAGTTACGTCGGCTCTCGCACCTTCGGGCGTATAATGTCTACAATTCCACGGTCGACCAATATCTGGATGGCTAGCACTGTGATCCGGACAGTATCCTACGAGGAAGTAGCGATGACTTTGAAGGCACATGGGTTGGAGACAAGGAAGCTTCCTGGTGTGCTTCGGCAGCGACGCTTTGCTTCTGATAAGGAGAAGAGCGACGCCATCGCACAAGTGAAAGCTCGTGGACTAGATCCAGCTGGGTTTGAGGATGAGGGGTATCTGTGCGCGGAGGTTTACATATCTCGTCCGATTGGGGAACTGCCGAGAACGCCTATCGAAGAGTTGGTTGATACAATGAAAGGGTTCATAATCACATAGTGACAGCCGATACCATCACTCGTGAACTCAAAGATGGGCCATGAAACATGAGAGAATTAACAGTTTAGCATTCACGAAAATCTTGCTACTAGGTCCCAAGTCGATATATAAATGTTCCTGTCGAAGTGCCCTTTAGTGCAAGCAATGGAGTTGTCGCGCTTCAAAACTATGATTCGTCCAGAAAAGCCTTATCATAATTATCCAACGTGTGCCAGAGAAATCTAATCTCAACAGATTTTAGGGTTATTACAAGGCCACTCGCAAGAGCATCTCGTCTTATCCTGACACCTAGCATTAGGAGTATCATACTGAAAGTCGTTAAAGTTGGTACAACGATAATGGTACGGAGCCCCACGGCATTTCTGTGCCAATCCATTATCATCGCAGACAAAAGTAGGCCGGGCCTCGATCTCCATATCTGCCAAAGCTGAGCTAGTCTCTTGCGGGCTAGAGATTGGGTTTGCGGATACCATGCTGAGGGCAGTCGAGAGGATGACGAAAGCTAGATAGACGTCAGCTATATGGAAGAAGTCTTGTAGATGTTGATATACTTTTGATGAACGAATGCATGATGTCTGGGCTCTTGGGAGGACGACTGATTGTGGCACAACGGCTTAGGCAGTCAAAGAATTATAGATGCTGAAGAATTTAAATTTATGATCGCTGTCGCGGACCTCTTATATACCCGCTGAAAGCTGGATGCGGCGCAAGAAAGAGCAACATGAAGAGACGGGTTGAATGAGAGGTCTTCATTGAACTCACACTTGACCTTTGTGAGGATCCTACTACTGAACTCACGTCCGGACCATTCTTTCCTGTCAATGGGACGAGAACTATTTGTTGGTTGTATGTTTGTTGGTCAAAAGATCCTATGATACTGCCAGCTTCCTCTTTAGGCAACTTGGACCAACAAGATGATGTTTTTTCGCGAGCTTTGATGCAGCGGTGGTTTAGAACCCTTGCAGTACAGCGTAGAAGCGGCGCAGTAATACCCATACAGCTCGTATATTTGTTGCGACGCTGAAAACCGCTGGCGTTGCCCAACCTACCTACTTTCTTTTTGTTTTTAGCTCCGCATGTAGAATACAGTCATATCATGTTAGGAGATTTCTATTCAAAGCCAAGAAGCTAGTGGTAATAGGGTTTGGAGAGTATAATAAAGAATATTATGGAGCAGAATAAGCCCTTTGCAGTCTCCACCAGTATTGAGCTCTTAGAACTAAACATGACTTTCTAGACACACCCAGCCCTCATCTATCATGCACTTCGTCACTCAATCCGTAGGGTCTTATCGGACCTATTCTAGAACAACCTGGGGCTGGGGATCATTCTCCCTATCCCACGGAAACCCGTTCTTCCACATGAGCTCATCCCTCGGCTTCTCAGTGGCCATAACCACATGACAGCAATACTCGCTAACATTCATGCTGATAATTCTATAAAGTCCACGGGCAATATGTTTGGTGACTTGATTGATAGCCTCATGGACGTGCCCGTTGGTACCGGTGCGAAGAAGTCGAAAGTCTGAGGCTGCATCTATGTTAATGAAGATTACGTCGACCTTCCAGATGCTGACTGTGCCAGACGTATCAGTTGAACCAGGCCATGTAGATGGGTTGGTATTAGGGTCGATTGAGTAGAAAACTGCAGGTGGAGTAGAACTTGTGGGTGGAGAAGACATTGCAGTAGTTGACTGATTCTTCAAGAAGACTGTTGAACTCGTTGGGTTGATCTGACAAAAGCGAATTTTCAAGGGTAGTTTCTCTCTATATATGTTTGCAAGGCCAACTTTTGGTCTAACTTGCTTTAAGAAGGTGCAATATTGTGGCGTCAGATTGTCTCCGTTTGATAATAACCCGTACCACACCTTTCCCTGATAGCCCTGAATCTTGAGCCGGGTGTCTAGACACGGCAGTTGCCTTCCCGCATGGCGGACTATTTGCTCCTCCTGGCTTCTAATTAGTGTCATCAGTACCTTAATTATTATCAGTGCTTTCACCATATTATTGCGATTTTCGTGCCTTGTAGGTCTGGCCTTGGTGCTGCTGTGGCATCACAGGTTTCAGATCCATTGATGTACGATTACTAATGAATTCGGATAGCGTAACATGCAGTATCTGGAAATAAGTAAGCCATCGGCCAAGACTAATATTACTCCGTAAAAGGAGCGCAGGAGCCACTGGCATCGGTAAGATCTCATAATGTTGCATATAGATCTGCAGAAAAACAATCTCGGCCTCGAGATGAAGATCTAGAGCCAAGGAGCAGGACAACCCGCAGTCATGACTGTTGTCTTTCACCAAGAATTATAGACGAAGTGGTTCTTGCTTTGGGGTATAGAATTTCACCAAGCATGTGGATGTAACGTAGTGATATGTTAGTCTACTATTGACAGGATGAATACCAGCCAATGTGATATCAGATAAAACATGGTAAGAGGAACGCGGGAGTGCAATAGTCAGCTTTACCAGTTTAATAGTTATTTCGTCTAGAAGCATCGCCCCTGTTATGTCGCCCCAAGGCCGAGTAATTGTACAAAAGAAAATTGATAGTCATATCCAACGCCCCAAGCACCATTGCTGGTAAATAAGTGTACAAACGAGAATCCAAAATTCGCAAAGGTTACCCTCGGGTATCCTCATAGGTGACATTCCACGTCATTTCCTTGTTGATGATCATCTCCTGACTTCCTCCTCGAGAGACCTCTTCCTCCTCAGTAATGTCATCCAAACTGCTCCTATCACTCCCCCGCGTAACCGTCGCCAAGTGCGATATTATATCCGGTCTCCATCTATACGGTCGCCCATTACTTGATACCGTCCCCGCAGGCGAAGGAGAATTAGGCGTAGAGCCACCAAATGTTTGCAGCGCTATCGATTCGGGCGTACTTGGGGCGGACGTGTCGACTCCAAAGTTCATACCAATATTGAACCGGAACGACTTCATGAAGTTTTTGAGATTCGGCATTGTTGCAGAAATGAGAGACCATGCGACCATAATTTGCTGGATCATCAGGGCTTTTGTAATGTCGAATTGCGGCTCGTCGGCTGAGGGAAAGTCTAATGCTCGGACGTGCACGGCCGACAGGGCGATGAGCGGGAGACGGAACGAGAATGCGATCACGACTTGCCATTTTCGATTACAGGCAAGATTAACAGATCCGACAAGTTGAAAGATGAGCGCAAGGGTGAGTATTTCGGACGTTATGTCGAGGACGGCGATTGCTATCCAGCGTTCTTTCTAAGACTAATTAGCTTCGAGGTTTGCGGTTGAGAATAGATGCTGTACCTGATGAGAGCATGGGTTACTCGCGTCGAGCAAACCATTGACATCGCAGTCAACGAGGAAGGATATACATGCGCCGATTCCCCAAAGGACTGTGAAAACGAAGAGGGCCGTGCAGAATATTTCGCTTTTACCGGGTTTGCAGGCGATGATGCGACGGATAAGCGCGAGGACTGAGCATTTGGCGAGTGTCAGAGTTGAAATGAAGAATATGGTCGCTGCGACGGTACACTGCAGATCCCACGGTTAGACACGTCAAAGAACAGTCCAATGAACCTTACCCTCGAACTTGTCGCCCATTGCTGAGGTGTAGTGATGGAGTTCTTCTTGCCGAGACCATTACTCAATCCAACGAATATCGCTATTGATTGACCAATATGCAAGAGCTATCGCCACTCAGTCAATCGCCTCTAGTTAGAGATAGAGGACACTTACCGTCGCCACACCAAACAAAGCATCGTCCAAGCCAAGCATGTGTCGCTTAATAAAAGCTCTGGCCCCAGCCACATGTAACGCGTAGATCAGCGACAAAATAGTAACGATCCATAATTTTCCCGCATGGTCATCCGGTGTAACAGGGGAGAGTCCGTTTGAGACATTCATAGCAGAGCATCAGAGGAAGAAACATTCGAAAGGGAGGAACTTTGCAATGTTTGAGGAAGGGATTGTTTTTCTTAAGATTCTACAGGTGAGCTTATTGACATCTAATTGCAGCGTACCTGATCCTTTGTTGGTTAATGAAGAGTTTATTGTTGGTGATATGATATAAATGGTACGGAAACAACAAGGGCTGGACTCGTCAGCGGGGGTGCTTGACCATACCCTAATTTCGGCCCCACTACCTTCTCGCCCCGAGTATCGACAAGGATGTAATTGTTCTGCGGCACGTGAAGGGATGCTAAAGACGATCCGAAATCCTGAAATCTGAAAGCTGAATCTCTGGGCGGTCGATGTCTCAGAAAAATGCAGCAAACATGGCCGAATCTGTACCTCAATAGATCGTTAGCGGGCGGGGCGGGAAAAGCGCCACAGACCAAATTTGGGTGTCAATAAGATATGGCCACTACAGCTATGAGTGGCGGAGGATGTCTAGGACTGTTGGTTCTATTGATGCATGAAACCATGCAGGAATTCGGAGGAGGGAATATCACCTCATTCTGTTGGTGGTAGTGAAACAAGGGAGCTATCTCCAATAACAGAAGGGGACAGATTCTTATTGTCAAAATTTAGATCCAAGAAAATGATCTGATATAAACTGGCGACAATGGATTAAGTTGGCACTAAACAATGATCAATAAGGATAAACTGCCCGAGTACCGGGACGGCACGATTGGTTCCCGTTGGTCTAGGCTCAAGGGTTTGGCTGTTGGTTGATATCCTTGTCGAGTACAACATGAGACAGGGTAATACATGCATGCCTTGAACCAACAGAGCAATCGGAACAAGAGAAGAATTACCTTGTGCCGCCCTCCTGCGTTACCTACCTGCCGATCTTGAATCCTTTTTATCCTACAATCTTCTCTTCTTTTTTCACTCATCTTGTTTCTTCATCTCTGTGTTTGAGTTGAGATAACCGTCAAGATGTCGAGCAACGACGACAAAAAGTCCGTGGACGTCCACGATACGCCTCAGCTCAGTGACAGCGACAATGTTGACGAGAAGAAAGGTACAGCGGCCGATAGGCTGGACATGTACCGCATGGGCAAGACCCAAGATTTGACGGTGTGTACAATCATCCGAATGCTCTACCAGAACTAACAGCAATTACAGAGGAACTTTCGCTTCTTGTCCATCTTTGGGTTCTCCATGATTCTCATGGCTTCATGGGAATATTGTCTCAGGTACGTCCTTACGTTATCGATGTTGATCAATTGCTAATTATTCAGTGTCTCAACAATCGGCCTCGTCAACGGCGGTACAGCTGGTCTAATCTGGATGTTCTTCATCTGCTGGATCGGCTTCATCATCGTCAACACTTCAATGGCCGAGATGGCTTCCATGTATGTCCCCACTACCCTTCAGTTACTTCACAACTAACCCAGATGTCTCCAGGGCCCCTACGATCGGAGGACAATACCACTGGGTATCCGAGTTCGCACCACCAGGATACCAAAAACCCATCAGCTACCTCATGGGATGGATGTGCGTTCTCGGCTGGCAAGGAGCTTGTGCTTCATCCTCTTTCATCGGCGGTACACAGATTCAGGGTCTTATCGTTATGAACAACCCAAGCTACGAACCCAAGGGATGGCACGGTACTCTTCTCACCATCGCTATCGCTGGACTTTCGGTCTTGTTCAATACCTTCCTCGCCAGGAAGCTACCCTTGGTTGAAGCTTGTATTCTCGTCGTCCACGTCTTCGCCTTCTTCGGTGTTCTCGTTACGCTGTGGGTTCTTTCACCTCGCGCCGATGCCCATGATGTGTTCACGCAGTTCAGCGATAATGGAGGTTGGGGTAATCTCGGAGGATCCGCCCTTGTGGGTATTCTCGCTGGTGTCCTGCCTCTTCTCGGTGCCGATGCAGCAGTGCACATGTCCGAAGAAGTCCGTGACGCCGGACGCACCATTCCCCGCGTCATGATCCTAACTACCGTTTTCAACGGGCTCTTTGGCTGGATCATGGTAATCACATACTGCTTCTGTATCGGAGACCTTGAACAGGTCATCTCTTCGCCTACCGGACAGCCTTTCATGCAGGTGTTTCTAAACTCTACAAAGTCAACTGCCAGCGCCACCGCCATCTCGTTCTGGATCGTTGCCATGACTGTCTTCTCCAACTTGACCATGGTTGCGACAGCCTCGCGACAGCTTTATGCTTTTGCCAGAGACCATGCAGTTCCTTTTGATACGTGGTTCTCCAGGGTTCCAGCAGGATGGGACGTCCCCGTCAACGCCATCCTTACAACCTTTGTTGTCTCCGGGTTATTGGCGCTGATCAATATTGGATCTCCAGTCGCATTGAACTCCATCACTTCTCTTGCGACCACTGGACTTCTTTCCAGCTGTATCGTCTCAATTGGTTGCATGATCTGGCGACGTTGTACACACCGTGAGCTTTTGCCTTCCAAGCTCAAGCTCGGCCGCTGGGGATTGCCCATTAACATCGCTTCCGAAGCCTTTCTCATTATTATTTTCGTGCTGGCATTTATGCCTGGTAATCCCGATCCTACAGCTGCTGAGATGAATTGGAGTATCGTCATGTACTCGGTCTTGATTTTGTTCACTGTGGTTTACTACTTTATGTACGGAAGACACCGATATGAGGGACCTGTGGCCTACGTCCGTAAGCTTGAGCAGTAAGACTGAACAATGGTAAAGCTTGGATGACTGAGAAGGAGCCAGAAGTCCGAAGTACGTAATTTAGTTCAGAGACTGTAGCATAAAATCGTTAGTTTAAGATATCAGCGGCGACCACTGGTGTGCGAAGTACATAAAATGAGTCACAGTCACCGCTTATGCTTATATCTCACACTATCAACTAACGGTTTGGCTTGCACCAACATTCCGGTGAGGGTGTCATAAAAGGACGCTATTGGCCGTAGACTGAGTGTTGGTTGAGCCCTGATCAAGGGTGTAAAGGGTGGAGTCATCCTGCAAAGTCAGGGCGTGAAACACTTCCTGGTCTGCAGACAACACGCCATACGACCGAGCGGAGTCTGTAGCGAGGGTTAGAGCCGGACCAATTGAGCCCCGGCCCTGAGTAAAACATTTAAGGACCCTTGATCTGCACATTCTTCCAATGTGACATCCTCTTGCACGCTGTCTATCATGTCTGGAATTACGTTGCGTGATGCACACTACTCAGAACTTCCCGATGTTGCTCGGGTGATGTCCAGAGCCTTCTGGAAAGATGAGATCTTTGGTGACTTGATCCATCCTCATCGTGAACAATACCCAGAAGATTTTGATCTTTACTGGCTTCGTCGTGCGCGGGTTGTCTTCTGGGACTATCGCTGGCGATTGATAGTTGCTGTTTCCAAAGACCAGAGTGGTAAAGAGTCTATCGTCGGTATCGCCCAATGGGAACGATTGGGTGATGGGGGAAGGAAACTCGAATGCGCAACCTTGGATCCTCGTAAGGCTCCTCTTCTCTTCACTAACCCAGCTAACCATCCAGGCAACCTCCTCAAGCCAATGTCGTCCCTCGCCATGACCCTTCACGCGCGTCTTTATCCCAACCGCGCCGCCGATCCCGCACAAGAAGACGCCGTCGAGCGCGCATACCCATGCTTCGACAGTATCTGGAGCGGGAGGCGCGCTGAGTCATGGTACCTGGCCGCGTTGGCTGTACGTCCAGACTTTCATGGAAAAGGAGTAGGAAGAAAGCTTGTGCAGTGGGGAATGGAGAAGGCACAGGAAGAGAAGGTTTGTGCTTCTTTGGCGGCTGTTGATGGGACGGAGGAGTTTTACATGAAGTGTGGGTTTAAGGAGCAGTTTGGGAGTGCGAAGGCTGGGGAGGGGAATCCTTTGCGTGATGTACCTGGGGCTCTTATGTTTTGGTATTGGCCAAGGACTTGAGCGGTAGAGTCTTGTTGAGAGGTCAGTCAGACATGAAAGTCTTCAAAGATTACAGATCATGGTCGCTGCCATGACAAACCTACCCTCCTTAGAAACTAATATTATGTCTATACATAGACCGTGGGCCATCTTTATATAAACACCTGTTTCAATATTCCCTTACTTGATAAGGCTAACAAGACTGAAAGGTACCATCTGCCCGGAATCTCCTTGGCGCATAGGTGGGAACATCCAAACCGGTGTCGACCAAGTCAGAAAGATAACAACCCACATATATCCAACAAGACGGCGCATCGGCCCCGGTAGAGGAAGCCTTCCGGCCGTTGCCTGCACAGCATCTTCAACCATGATCCCCAGTGCCTGCAACAAAAAGAACTTCTCACAAGACCACGTATCATCAGCACCCAGCCTGTAGACAGAGACCATGGGGTGGTGCATCAGGCCAGACAGAAGGAAGGCCAGTGTGAGCCGAGTATATCTCGACAGCAAGGTACCGCGGCGTAATCCGAGGATCTTGTCCGGGATGAAGTTTCCCCAGCCGGTGAGTTGTCTTCGGTAGAGCTGATGCCAAAAGGTACTACGAGTCATATCAGTATGGATACGACAATGCTCACAGTGTCATACTCACCCCCAGAATCCTCTAATGGTATAACAAGCACCGATAGTTCCATTTAAAGATGACCATTCGTCGGGTTGGCTCAAGCCAAGTGCGAGAGAAAGGATAGCCGCGCAGGCGTTATTGAAGCGATTGCAAACGAACGACAATAGCCAGTATCCCAAGGTACCGACGAACCGAAAGCCCAAGTCCTCGGATGACAGGTTCAACAGGTTGAAGAGAGCCTCTTTCTCTTTGGACACCAGATGGCCCTCGGGGAGTGGTGCGCTCATCGCTATGTCTAGAATAAGATAGAGACCAAGAAGCTCGATAGTCTTGGATCTCAATAACTGAGCTCGACTTTGAGGTTGTCTTCTTCTCATTGATATCTCGCCTCGGACACCAACCCGACGAAGGTTAAAATACAGCTTGACTCCACGCCAAAGCAGTGCCAGTTTACTGAGACGGCGGCCCTCAGACTTGTCGATGAGGTCCCCAGCGTGGAACAGGGAGAGAAGAAGCTGCTCGGCACCACTGATCCAGAAACCCCAGCTCATATTACAGACGGCGCATTTTTGAGTAGTAGTCATCGACGTATCGAGAATGACGAGATGGAAGACGTAATTGAAGTAGCACAAGCTAGCAATCGCCGCGAGTCGAAGGGGGATAGCATTTTGGCGCGTAAAGACGACTGTAGACGAGAAGATGAATAGGTGGATGCAAGTTATACCCCAAATACGGAGCCCTGAGCTTGCTGGAAGACTCTCCATGCTGTGCATGTGTATAGGTAAAGTTGAAGGGATTTTCATTACTTCTCAACCTCCCTCTAAAGAGACACTAGTGTTCACTATCACGTGCTTGTTAGACATTCTTAATGCATCGCCATATCATCAACCTTCTTCTGTCCAATAGCATTAGCTCCAGCAAGCGCATCCGGCCCATCGAAAATCTCAGCCACCTCCTCAAGCGAATGGCCCTTGGTCTCAGGAAAGAAGAAGAAAATCAGCGTCAGATGAATCGCGATAGCGACACACCACACAATGTAGTACTTCCAAGAAATAGCCTCCATGGCAACAGGATTGGCAAACGCGTTGTACACACCAGCCAAGTTACCCGTTAGTTGGTACAGCATAGATGCTTTCGCACGCAGGGAGTATGGTGTTGCCTCCATGATGTACGTTGCGCCAATGGGAGAGATGGCGTGGTAGAAGAAGGAGAAGACAAATATCATAGCTAGGACTGCTCCTGCGAAGCCGATGTGTTCGAAGTTTTCTTGTTGGTTGCGCGCGGAGCAGATTGTCCAGATGATATAGGACGCGCCCATGCCTGACATGCCAAGAAGGAAAAGAGATCGACGACCGAATCTATCAACGAGCGTAGCAAAGACGACAGCTGAGGCAAAACCCCACATTTGAAGACCACCATTCAAAAGAAGCTGCGTCTTGTGATCGGTGATGTTGATCGAGTTGAGGACCTTGGCGAGATAGTACGAAGTCAAAGCGTTGCCGGACCATTGCAGCATAGCAGGGATGTAGAGCGCGAGGAAGAATCGGTGCCAGTTGCCCTTTGAAGAAACCCACTCTGCCCACCGAGACTTCTGCTGGACCTTCTCAATCTCAAGAGTCGCTGTAATCTCGGCCATTTCGAAACGTGCCAGTCGCGAGTTGGGATCGCCGTAGCCGTGCCATTTGACAAGAATATCCTGCGCTTCCTTGTATCGTCCCTTGTAGATCAACCATCTCGGCGATTCAGGCGCGAACATTACAAGAGAAGCTTGAATGACCGAGAAGCTAGCCTGGAGCAGACTAGGCAATCTCCAAGCCCAAGAACTCTGCATCTGAAAGCTGCCATATGTAACCCAAGCGGCGATAATAGCACCCAGCGGCCAGGACACCATCATGAAACTGACAACCTTTCCGCGATGCGTAGGATATGTAACTTCAGACAGTAAAGGCGGTGCAGCTGTTGATACAATTCCTAGACCGAAGCCGATGATGAAGCGCGAAGCGACGAACATGCCGTAGTTGTAGGAGCATGTTTGAATGATAGCGCCGATGATAATGGTGAGACTGCCCCCAAGGATGGGAATCCGTCGACCAAGCCGATCGCACAGTTGGGAGGAGATGAGGATTGAGATGAGGACGCCACCATTAGGACCGAACGTCATGGCTCCGAGACGAGTTCCTTTCGGCTCGCCGAAGTAGGACTGCCATTGGGGAAGAGACTGGGCTCCGTTGAGCATACCTATCTCGTTAGTAACCAGTCAATCATCCTAGGTTGTGAATACCTACTCGCATCAAAACCAGTAGCAGTCTGCGTCAACAAACCACTCAGCAGCAACAAATTCAACTTCCATAGCGTCCAATCTTTGTACCATGGCGGACGATCATTAGGAATCACGTCTGCGAGAACAAGACCCTGGAAGTCGTTTGACTCGGCATCTTGGATATGCGCTTCTTCGGTGCCCTGCTTCGAAGTCATGGTGACAGTTGCTGACAGATATCGGAGACATGTTGAGTGACAGTGTCTCCACAGCCTTTATATCTGAAGTAACTCGGTTCCTTCCGAAGCGCTCGTACCAGAATTAAGAACAAAAGCCAAGATTTTCCCCCAGAATTGCCGTGTTTAGTTGGTTGTCCCGATGCCCGCTGTGCGTTTACCCCAGATCTACCCCGGATATGAACGTTACTAGGCTCGGTTAAGTGTTCCCCGCACAAGACCGTGGCGTCTCGGGGCAATCGGAGCCGACAGGCGTTGGATTTGGTCATGGACGGGGACCGGGACAATGATCGGGAGACCTTTGTCCGGGGCCCGGCGATAGTTATCAGATCAGGTCAAACTGGTATGAGATGGTTATGATCATGATCAAGTCACATGAACTGTTGATCTGGCCGTAATGATAATGCTAGTAAGACTAGGTTCGTCTTCAATGGCAAGGTTGTGTTCCAAGCTTCTTGTAGGGTAGCCCCGAACGCGACACCACATCTCAATCACAACGCGACAACCATGACAATTTAGCTCATAATCAGGGTATCTTTTATTCTTGCATTTCTTCCAGAGCCTCTCGAAGATTAACTGTTTTTTTTTTTTTTTCTTCCTTATGTTTCTTACCGTGATTAATCTAAATGCAGATGAGTACAGACGTGCTGTCATGCACACAATCAACGACGCACAGACACGACTCACCAAATTCATTAACATGCTGCTTATACTGCACTCCAGAACAAGCCAGTCCAGTAAAGTCAATAGCTTATGTTAACTCACTTCTACATACTCCGATATATCTAGTTCTTGTGAAGTCTCTTCGCCTCAACCTGCACAGCCTCAGGAATCCACTCCTCCAAGCTCTCACACTCCGGCTTCCAGCCCAAAAATTTCCTCGCCCTCTTCGCATCGCCGCGACTATTCAAGCCCCAAGAAAGGGCCTGAAATCCCAACTTCTTCTGTGCCTCATCAACATCCAGCACCTTAGTCTCATCACTCTTAATAAGACCCTTGTTCTTCGCCTCCTTGGCAATAAGTGTGGAGATCTCACTCCACTTATGCGTTCCGTTCTCAGCGAAGAAATAACCCTTAGGACCCCAGATCTCGTCTTCATTCTCTGTGGTAGAGGATGCTGCGCGTTGGGAGAGAAGGACGAGTAGACTGGAGAGATCGTGCACGTGGACGTTATCCCATTCTGTCTTTCCCGCGCCGATGATTGGTCCGAAACCCTTCTCCAGGGTTGTCTCTGCGAGACCTGGAATTTGACGACTACGTTGGTTAGAGGGTCCACGGCCTGTGCCGTAGATGGTAGGAGGACAGACAATGGCTACCTTTACAGCGGAGGGATCCTTGGCTGCTTCTTCGAGAACGATCTTGTCGACGTCACGGTGGAAGGCGGTGTCGGGGAGGGAAGTAACCTTCTCAACGCCCTCGAGATCATCATAGGATTGTTCGGGAAGAGGTCCCTCGCCGTAACGTTTGTTGTCCATGTCATACCAGCAGAGAATGCCTGTGCCGCTGATATGAATCCAGTAGCCGGGGTTGGAGGCAGAGTGAGTAGATTGTAGACCGGCTCCGATGGCACGTGCAGCGCCTTGGTGGTCGGAGCTCTCGGCAGTATCTACCAACGTCAGTATTTTAATTCCCGTCAAGAGGTGACGAACTCACGGATAACAATATCAGCCTCAGAAGCAGCCTTCTTGATAACCTCAGAATCATCCAAAGATCCAATCGCCAACTTCACGTCGGGATATTGCTTCTGGACATCCTTTCCCTTCTCTTCGCTTCTAACCAGGATGGTGTACTTCCAGCTTGGCTGGGCTTTAGTTAAGGCGTAGAATGCATCACCGCCGATGAAACCGGTGGTACCAGTGCTGGACGCTGTTAGTTAATTGATACGCCATTGAAGAGGGTACTTACATAAAAACATTCTTTGATGCCATTGTATCGATAGTCTTAAGTTGTATTGACTCAATTGATCAATTTCAGTTGCGTTTGAAGCACTTATAAACTATTCTTCGTAGAAACTGCCAGCCTCTTCTGCTGAGAGATCAAAGACGTCAAAGGCACCACAATGACGTCGTGTTGCACATAACGTTATCGCTTATCAAGATAACGTTTGCTAAGAAATTGGGTGCATGCACTAACAGCCACGATACAGGGCTTGGATAAAGCTTTTTCCAGCCCGCTTAAATAATTCGGTAAAACGCCCCTCCAATAATTCGACAAAATGACAGTTGGACATCATGATTTGCATAAACAAGTTTTATTAATCGTGGAAACGAGGCGAACTTCAACGAATACTAGCTAAGTCTAACAAATATTACAGGGAAGCATTGCCAACTTGAAAACCTTCGCTAAAGACAGGAGATCAACTAAATAAAACGGTATTTAATGTAAGGAAGGGCATGTTTGACAAAGTTAACCTTTTTGGGACCAAAGTCGCAAGCCTCAATTTTGTCCCAGGTGTGATCGATGGTATAAGTCCCATCAGTGAATGTTTGTGTCTTCGACACGCTGCAAGGGACCTTCATCTGCACATCGGTCCAGCGGTTAATGAAGACACCCCCGGACGCAAATTCAAGCCTCTTCTTACGAAGTGGAAACTTAGCGAGGAGGTCTTCGACGGCTTTGTTTGACTTGATGAGGTTGGCAAGCGGGACTTTGAGATCGTCCTTGAACACTTTTTGGATCTTGATAAGTCCATCACGGACTTTGCGGCCTGAAGCAGTCTTGGCCAGCTCCGAGTTCTTGGCCCAGTTCGTGGCGAGAATCTGGTCGATTGAGGTGGCTGCGGCTTTCGCGTCGGGGGCGTGTTTGCTAATGAGATTGAATCTGTTGACGAGGTTTCTGAGATCTTCTCCTGCCTGAGGCATATACTCAGTAATCCTGAAAGCCTTGATGAGGTCTCGTATAGTGTTGATCTGGTAGTCTTCTACAAGTCCCACGTAATACTTTTCATCTGCGGCTGTGGTACTGTACTTTATAGCGGTTCGGGTGATTTGCGTCATCTTGGGAATGTTTGCGAGCGACTTCTCAGCGGCACTAGGAACACCCTGTAGGCCCTTGATGGTAGAAATGGTGCTAGAGACTATGCAATGTTAGAATACTCTTGAAACGCTTTTCCTGCTGTCACTTACACTTCTTGAAAGCATTGGTTGGAGTGGAACCTTTGCAATCACTATTCCTGCAGACGCTCGCCTTGACAGATTCGACCTTTGAGGAAACAGACTTGAGACGGCTCTGCACTTGCTTGGCATAAGTCTGAAGTTCTGTAGTCTTTTGCTTGATAGAAGCAAATAAAGCGACCCAGTCGTTGAGCATTTGTACGAGATCGCTGTCAATCATGCCCTCTGCCTTATCCACGTAGCTGGCAAAGAATGCGCGAACTTTCGGTCCATCGCATGTCCCCGAGTAGCAGGAAGCCACTGCCTTGATCAACTTCCTGTATGTAGCGACATCGACCTACGGTTGTGTTAGTTGTTTATCTGAAGCATAGACAGGAAACTTACCTCCGGAGTTCGAATGAGAGTCCAGCCGTTGGCAGCTGAAAGCTGACTTCTGGTAACTGATGCTTTGTTGGTGGAGATGACATAGTCGTTGTTGTAAAGGCACTGCAAAGGTTAAGCCAACGAATGAGGTGAAGGGACAATGTTTGCTTACCGTTTCCGCCTTGTATATCTCATCAAGAATGTATTCCCTAACACCCTGATTGATCTGACCATCAAAGGTATTTTTATAGAATGAGTCATCTCCATAGTACGAGGCCATGTTCAGGCACTGGCAATTAACCTCTGCCATATCAACGAAATCCCAGTTACCAAGGGCCTCTTGGACGGCAGTGCATATGTTGATATCTTTGGACACAATCTCTATTGAAATTTGTGCACCCGTGGTGTCTGTTGGTCTGGAGTTAGATATGATCACGTACTGTCATGAAATAACCCACCGTAGATTGGTTTGACACCAGAAGGGTCCTGGATGGTTTGGGTGCAGCCCACGATACCCCAGACGTCATTGCAGGAGGCATTGATGTCTTTCTGCTGTGCTGCATTCACAGTCAGGAGGGCAAGGTTGAGAAGGGTGATTGACGCGTAGGTCTTCATGGTGCTTGTTCTTGTTGTAGATTGGGGATGAGTCATGATAACTGTGTATGGTGAGAGGGAAGTCGCCTGTTTAAATATCTGATGAGTACTTCATTACTGGAGCATTTCATATCGATGGCTGAATCTACATTGCTCTCAGCACTGGTCATACGATCCATCTAGATTTAGTCATTTGGTACTGCGGTCTATCAGGGGCATGGTTAAGAGCTTTCAGCCTCTTGAATCGGATGGAGCGTTATTCAATCATTATTTCCGGACTCCGTGGTTGCAATAAGCTTCAATGAAATTTCCGAAAAGGGTTTGTACCTTACTCCATGAGGACAGCTGAAAGGCACATGTCGCATCCTCTTCAATTCCGCAAATGGTTTGGTGCTTTGTTGGTTGCAAACCAGGCTGAAAATCCGACTTATATTTTGTTGAACGCCATCATGCCAATGTAAACGAGTCTTCCCCTGGATCCATATTCCTATTATTCAAGCCACAAGCGGTCTAGACTAAGGCAATTGACCTTGGCAGGCACATTCCTAAACTGGAATGCTGGAAACTCTAAGCTAACGTCCGTTTTGATCAACCTCAAACGCCTTACTAGAGAGCCTTGCTAGCAGTTAAACCATGGTGGCTCAGCAAGCCACTAGAGTTCTGCAAGACTGATCGCCAATCAGCCCTGCGAAGTGACAGGTGCAGTTACGATTTTGGAAAAGGCGGTAAAGTGGCGGGCTGAACTTGGCGATGAATCTGGGGACAAGGTCAGAAGGTTATGTTTATGTAGCTATAGCTGATTGATCATAAGTCTATGACTTGGAACCGGATAATAACAGTACCCTTCGTTTTGTTGATTTAAACATACGCCATGATAATGAATCTTAAAAAACTGAAGATATAATAGAAGCCTTAGTTATAGTAGTGATTGCTCAAAGTTCCTTGTTTCCAATCGCAACAGAGTACCGGACTCATTAACTTCTCAACTTGAAGTACTTAGCAAAAAACATAGAGTTCGCCGCCAGGACCACAGGAACAACGCTAACCATCTCGCCCAAACCAGCATACCGAGGCGGAATCCTAAACTTGACCCAGGCACCGCTCGCCATTGTAATGGCCAAGATATTGTAGACAGCCGACCAAACAAAGTTAAAGTACATACGTTGGAAGCCGACCTTGCTGATATCAAGCAGAAATGGGATACCTTCCAGACCGTTCAGCAGGACGACATCTGCAGCGTCTTGTGTCACGTCGCTGGTGCTGCCAATTTGGACACCAACATTGGCTTGAGCAACGGCGATAGCATCATTGGTTCCGTCGCCACAAAATATAACTCGCTTGCCCTGGTCAATAAGGGCAGCGACGTAGTCTCGCTTCTCGGGCGGAGTACGCTGGCCAATGACATTGTCTGGTGAGATGCCAACAGAAGCTGCGACAGCCTGGACTGCTTGTATCTGGTCACCTGAGACGAGATGGACGTTGATGTTGCGAGACTTGAGCTCACGTATGACCTGTACTGCCTCCGGACGGATCTGAGCCGACAGTCCAAAGACGATGAGGGGGATGGAATCGCGGGTCACGACAAGTGTAGTGAGACCACTGTTTTGAAGTCGTGATACATCTTCCAGCTGGTCGGCTTGAGTCCAACGAGCATTGCCGGCTCTGAGAGTCGAATCCAAGTAGTCCGCCTCAACTCCAGCGCCAGGAATGGCATGGACGTTCACCACCTCTGGCATAGCCTTGACGGTGAGATATTTCTCAATAGCAGCAGAGACAGGATGCTTACTACCAGAAACGAGAGCCTTTGCCAAAGCAAGGTTGTCTGACAAGTTCCCATTGAGATTTACCTGATCAGTCACGGTAAGCTCAGCCTCGGTGATTGTACCAGTCTTGTCAAAAACAACATCAGTGGTCTTGCGAGCCCCTTCCGTGGTATCAGCTGACTTGATTATAACACCACCTCGAGCGGCAATGCCGCCTGCGACAACGAGCACCATGGGTACAGCAAGTCCAAGGGCGCAAGGACATGCGACTGCAAGGGTGGCGACAGCAAAGGTGATGGCATTGCCAACACTCTTACCACCGCTGTAGGCAAGAAGCTCAATACCACATGCAACCCAGATCACAAGAACGAGAATAGCTATAGCGCCCATAGCGGGTACGAACCAACCAGCGACCTTATTAGCCAAATCTTGAATCTTGGGTGTCGAGTTCGCAGCGTCCTCGACAAGTTGGGCAATGTCGGTGACTGTATTCTTGCCAGGGAGGCGTGTCAATTGAACGGTGACAGTACCGTCACCATTTACAGTGCCAGCAATTAGATCGCTTCCCTTTTGCTTCACCACAGGTAGTGCTTCCCCTGTCAGCATGGACTCGTCAACTTCGGTCTTGCCAGAAATGACGATACCATCAGTCGGTACACGACAATGAGGCAGAACCTTGAAGACATCTCCATACTGAAGAAGGCGAGCGTCAATTTCGGTATCACCTTCCTTAGTAACGAGTACAGCTGTGTTGTTCTGCTTCGATCGAAGCGATACAGCAGAAACAGCCTGAACACGCGCAAATGCAGCGATCAATCGACCAGCAAGAATCAGCGTAATGAGCATGGTACTAGTCTCAAAGAACTGGCCCTCATCAAGAGGCTTGCCTGCCATCTCTAAACTGAACGCGACGATAGAGTAGACGTAAGCTGCGGTGATGCTGATGACAACGAGCATGTCCATCTCGACTGTTCGACTGTACCAAAGAGCAGCAAGAGCTGGGCGATAGAACTCCGGGATAGCAATAGCTTGGACAAGTGTGCCAAGGGTTAATCCAATGATGCCCTCGGTCTTCGTGTCGACGAGATCTTCGCTCCACGATACCACCGCGACAGGGATCGTGAGAGCGGCCGCTAGTAGGGTTTTTGCAAGTTGGTCCCAGAGACGACGGCGACTGTTCTCCAGTTGAGCGTCCCCACGAGGCTCTGCCAGACCATTACACCGATCCTTGATTTGTTCCATCAAATCTCTAGCACCGATAGTTGTTGGCTCGTATGATAGGCGAACAGTCTTCTTGTCGAGTGCTTGAACGTCGGTGACACCTCGAGGCGGGTTATCGACAAGTTGCTTGGGTGAGGCCAAGACATCGATGAAATAATTCCCGCCGATGATCTTTTTCAGGACAAATCCACTTGCGCCAGATACAAAGCTGAGGACGCTTTCCGCAGTAGTGATGGAGTTGTCAACGTTGAATTCGCCTTTGCCCATGACAAAGTTGACTTGAGCGTTAAACACACCCGCCGTATTGGCAAATATACGCATCAACTTGTCTGCGCAGGAGGTGCAATCCATACCGCTGACCAAGAATCCAATTGTTTCGAGGTTCGCCCCGTGTTCGATATCAATTTCGGGCTTAGAGCTCGAGACAACAGGAACGGTACTCTTCTTCCCGTGTTTGTGTTCGTGCTTGGACTTGGATCGGGTGCTCATACAGCACGTATCAAGGGACGTCACTCCCTGCTCGATTGCGCTTCGGCAGATACAACGAATCTGTTCGAGATAGCTGCTATACTGGTCGAATGCAGCTTCAAGGTGTGTACCACAGGCTCTATCGGTGTCGTGATGACCAGGTTCGTGCTCGTCGTGACCCGGATCTTCGTCGCAAGCCTTCTTGCACTCAAGGGCAGCAATGGCGACGATGCATTTTTCTAGAAATGAGAATGAGGAATGAGCTAAACTGATGCGTGATGAACTTACCACTGCAGTGTTCTTCGCTACCGCAACAGGTCGAGGTCATACTGGAAACATCGGAGCCTTCGCAGCAACCTCCGTGCTCATTGCTATGATGATGATCGTCATGCTCGACAATGGTGGCTTCGCCTGTGTGGTTGTGTTGATCCGAGCTGGCACTTACATGCTCAGACTTGGATCCGCAACATGATGCACCCATGGTGATGGAAGTATTCTTGGGAAAGTAAGGTGTTTCGAATTGACGCGGGTTCTAAGGGTGGTTTACCTAGGAGTAGAATTATTTCATGTAAAAGAAGTGTCAACACGCAGCGGGACGTGATATATCGTGAAACTGAGTGTTCCGCGGATGGGTCCACTGCCGCTGTTAAAAGTCCCCGCGCTACTTCCGCGCCGCGCTTCCGATGTTTGCGCTGACTATTCCAAGCCATGAAATAATCGCTCCAAGGATAATCAGTCAAGTGTGCGATATGTTTTTTCAAAAAGGACTGGTAAATAAATAATGAATTCCGAAGCTAAACTATGGGTATCTTAATGGCAGCTGTCAGTAAGCTCTCAGTAATTCATCCCGCAATGATCCTTTGCGCCTCTGCTATTGCAGCCCTGACCTGATCGACCGTTCTAAAGCATGCGCAAGCGGTTGTCATGTCGACTTCCTTTGGACACACCTCAGTCGGATGCTTCGTGATCGTCAGCGACTCAGTATTTGAACAACTCGTCCCTGTTTCACAGTTCTCATGACCCTCGGTATGAGACTGACTCTGCCTCGCTGCCAATTCGTCTCCAAGCTGGACAAGACACTCCAACTCCCCCTTGAGACTTGCTTGCAGAAACGCGACATAACTAGGTCCCTCGAGGGAAACCTCAACCATATCTCCACCGTTAGCCTGTTTCCCGATAACAAGTTGTACCGGTGTGCCAGAATCGTAAGCTTGTTGCTTCTGGGTGTAGAAAAAGTCGCCGTAGGAAGAGCCGATGCTGGATAGAAGGGAACCCAGCAGATAGACATTGCGTGATGTGCGTGGACTCTTAATAGATTGGAAGCAGATGGTGCACTCAAGGATTGTCCTTGCTGACACGAGAGATCTCTTCAAGATCTTGAGGGTTTGGAATGTTTCGAGGGAACTCTCGATCTCTGAGAAATGCTGGTTGACTAGCTCGATGCAGGAACACTTCTGAGAAGACATTGTTACGCTTCCATTTTGTGGGGGTGTCGTTGTGTCCGTTGGCTTTTCTCCTGGGTATTGGCTCTGATGATCCTGTTGCGTAGACGCGTTGTTGAAAATATCGGGTAGCAATGGTGTCCTACCTTGTGCAGCTTCTTGGTCTGTCGAAAAGTCCATATCGAAAGAAGGCAGCGGCGAGGTACCCAGGTCATCAAAGAATTGATTCATGACACCAACGAAACCTCCTGTCTCAGGCGACATCGACGGTGCACCGGTACTCGCAACACCATTGGATCTATATCCCCTCTTAGGCCGGCCGATAGTTCTCATAGGCGAATATTCGCATGTCAAAGCAAAGTGAGAACATCGTTCGCACAGAGGCGTGTGGCGCGAACATCTGACTTTCCGCTTCCCTGAAACAAGTCATCAGCTGATGATTACAAATGAGAGGAGAAAGAGACTGACTGCATGGGTCGCAGGCGCGGTGCTGGGTCTTGTCACTTATACTTTGGACGTTCATGCTAGGCGCGTACGGATTGAGCTTGTTTGCTGGTCTTTGAGCGATAGGTGCGGCCATCAAGGTTCTCAAACTGCGGAATTGCCAAGGAGAAGAGGAGAGCGGAACGCCGAGGGATCAGCGCGGAGGGTTTTGCGAATGGTGATTGGTGGATGAAGATGTCTCCGCTTTACTGTCGAGCCGAGATGAGAGATACCTCGAGTTATGACAGTACCGCGACGATGATGATTCCATAATCGTAGTCTGAGACTTCGGATACTTAAAGACTTCACAAATAAGCAAGAAGGAATCTCTACGTGTATGAGAATGTTGGAAGTGATATTGAACCCGTAAAAAGTAATTGAATTGAAACAGCTATCTATGAAACATATGAACAAAGGTGTCTCCTTATCGCAGTCTGAGCGGAGTACGTTGGGCTGCCCATCGGTTTAGTGGAGAAACATTCCACACACTCGCTGACACCACGTCGGCTGTCCCGTGTGCAGGGTAAGTGATGTGGGTACGGGTTTTATTTTGGCCTTATCTTGTCAGCGAACGGTGTAATCAATCGTGAGAACTGGTTAGACAAACATTTTTCCAAGATGCTCAACTATCGCGAGAACAGCCTCGGCAACGCTCAGCTCCGTTACATCGAGCACCAGATGATCCGGATGATCGTCCGGCCATTGGTAGAGCGGGCCAGCATCTCGCAATAGCTTGACCACTAGCGTATCAGTAAGCTTCCCATGAAGCTGTCTGTCGTCAGCCGTCACACGGCGTAGGTTTTCTTCCCTGGTGCAGGTCAAGGTGATGGGTATGAGGAGAGACCTCTGACGATCAGCAAGGTCTATGTACTTGGCGATAGCAGCGCGACCGATCTCGTCGTTGGACTGAAAGTCAGTGAAAACATAGGTAATGTTTTTCGTGTAGGCTGATTCAACTATGGTGTCGAAGATGACCGATCGGAGGGCGTTGCGTGCGCGTTCATAGTTTGAGCTCCAGCGTGGGAGGATGGCGTCTACTGGGTCGATGAGGAGGTGGTTGTGGACGAGTCTTGTATTGCAGTGGGACAGAGCCTTGACTAGTTCCCGGGCGATGGTGAGTTTTCCTGTGCCCGGGTAGCCGTTGATGTGAATGATTGGGAGAGCCATAGCTGCGGGATTGGTGGCTGACATGGCAAAGGTGGTGGGATGTGGAGATGTAGAAGTGAAGAAAGGTATGTAGGGCCTATCCTTTTGAGTATACCTGCCGTCTTGCTAGGTTGTTTGTTGAGGAAGTGGTTGATGTTGTTTGTGGAAGTAGTCGGTGTTGGAGGTGATCGTAGTGTGGTTGATGTTGGTGAAAGGAAGAGAAAGAAAGGTGGATGAAATCAAGGGGAGAGAGGCATTTTATAACCGGCTGGAACAAGAAAGAAAAAATAAAGTTATGTGTAGGCAGAAGAGTCATACTGCCTCGTGTGAAGTATAAATCTCTGCATAAACCTTGTCGAATCGTGAAGACGAGAACAGGATGTGGGCACTGTCGAAGGTTAATACTTAATTGTGTTGATTTGAACTGTACAACTTGATAACTGACCTTCAAAAAACTCAAATAGAAGGTTAATACAATGCGGCTACGTCGAAAGCTTAGCTGGTTAAGGATTTTCTAAGGAGCAAGTCCTACAAAGTATACGGATTAAACAACAAAATGATGATCGCAGACTGTGAAACTTCAATGCCATTTCAGGTCCGAAAGCAATTGTGTTGGTTTGAACTGTATGACTTGATAACTGGCCTTCAAAAAACTCAAATAGAAGGTCCGAAAGCTTAGCTTAGGGTCTGTCGTTGACAGGATATAGGTGGAATTTATTGGATGAGGAATAAAGTTGCAGAACAGAGTTACTACGAGGCAGTATCGTATTGACCGCACATTAAACAGCGAGATGAATTTGAAAAAGTCTAAAATTGTAAAGCAGAACAAGCTAAAGTAGAAACAAGCTAAAGTAAAAACAAGCTAAAGTAAAAACAAGCTAATTATCAACAAGAATCCAAGTATATACATGCAATTTATCCTGCCATTCTATACCCATGCGCCATATATCATATTCATATCCCAATTACATCAACAGCTCGCTCAAGTCGCGCTTAGCGTTCCTCTTGATGCCACACTTGTTAAGACAAGCATCAATACCAAGAGCAATGTTGGCAGGAATGTGCTCACGGAAGGACTCAATATCCTTGCCGTCGATAGTCTGAACACCACCCAGAGTAGCAGAAACGACATCGCCATTCAGAGAAAAGAAGTTCTGAGCAATCTGGTTGACACCAGGGTCAACGTTGTCGAAAGCAGCGACGAAGACAGCATCTTCACAGTCAGGGTTGAACTCCTGGTGGATAGCGCCCTGGGGAAAGACAGCCATCTGGAAAGTATCCATAGTGTTGGAAACAGGCTTGTGACCGTTCTCAGTAACAAAGTTTGTAACGAGGCGACCCTTGACAATGATGTTAAGCTCAGTAGCTCGGTTGTGCACATGAGCAGTGTTCATGCCACAAGGACCAAGGAAAGCAACAGTCATGGAAGCGCCGTTGCCGATAAGAGCGGGCATGGTGAGGGCAGTAGCAGAGACGGAGCGTCCGCCCTTGCCCTTAGCTTCTCCAGCGCCGGTAGCGGCCTTGAAGTCGAAGATGAAGTCACCGGGTTGGTCGAGGAGCTTGAGACGCTCGACTTGGGTGGGGGCGGTGATGATCTTGGAGATGAGGTCCCGGTCACCACTTCTTGTGTTGATGGGGACGATGGGTGGGAGCATGTCATCGATGCTGGGAGCGGCGCGAGATTGGTGGGATGAAGGGGCACTGGGAGCTGCGAGAGCTGAGCCAGCGAGGAGGAGCATTGATAGGAACTGCATTTTGATGGTTGTGGAAGGAGTATCGATGGATGAAGTCCAAGATGTTGTAAGAGTAAGAAGATTGATGAGAGTGATTAGAGTTGGTGAGTGAGTTGAGTGATGAAGATGTGATGATGAGTGATAATAATGATGCTTTAGACAGCGATGCCAATGCTCTTATATCCACATCGTCTCCGGCATCACAGCACGATGAGCTGTCGGTGTTTAGACCCCAACGTGCTTGACCGCTGACAGTCAGCCCTACTGCATGGAATTTGATAATTTTCCCATCAAACTAAATTAAAGAGGCAGTGAAAAAATCACTAGTTCATCCCATGAGCTCCTCCTTCCGACTAATTACTCGGCCGAAGGATCACTCAGCCCCTCTAGTAATAGAGACCAGTCAAGGGACAAGGTCCCCGATTAGTGGAGCCCTAGTCCACTTTGGGCAAGTAAACAACCCGAGCCAGCCGAGCTAGTGAAGCTTCGCCGCTTATCTCGCGTTTTTGTCCAATAAGAGGCTCAGATGAAAGTCCCTGCTGTCAGATTTCTTCCGGTAGGATCAATTAGAGGATCTGTACTTTGGTTTTAGGGCTGATGGTAAGCTTCCTTCGAGTCCCCGGCCGAGGAGGCGGTGTCGGAACTAAGCGAGGCTGACTGCGCTCGAGACCTGGTAAGCTTAGATAAAACTTCTTACCCCCGAATATTAGGTCATGATGCGTCTCGTGGCATAAGAAGAATCATGTCCCGCTAAAAAAAAGGTTATTCATCAAGCTTATTTTTATCTTTGTTTTTACTTACTCATCATGGATCTCAGCATTCCTTCAGGCTACGAGTCGTACTCCAACCGTCTTGATCCTCACGATGAAGTCGAAGAGGAAAAGACACCGCGACATGTTTCTGACGAGCAGGTTCTTCTGAAGCAACGTCGTGCGCCGCCCAAGTCTGCTGGAAGTCTTGATACTGTCCGACTTTCTCTGCGCGTTCTTATTCTTCTTGTCAATTTGAGCATTCTTAGCTTGTTGGCCCATGCGGTTAATGTGTGGAAGACTACGCATAACTCTGTGGATAGAGATGAGAATGGTTGGATGAGGACGAGATGGGCGACTATCAACATGTTGTCTACGTGGCTTATGCTGGCTATGGCTGCGTTTGCATCTTTTGTTCAGGTGCTGGCTCTTGCTACTCGTCTCAGCTTTGTAAGTCAATCCCAAATGTCAATTACTAGCATGATCTAACTGCAATAGTTCCGCTCATTTCGCGACGGAACCGTGCACACCGTCGCCGTCTTCGCCAGCTCTGGTATCGTCATCGCTGGCTGGATCGCGGTGACTATCTACTTCATCGTCGACAAGGAAGTCTTGCGCAACAACCACTGGGATCTTTGGTCTTGGACATGTCAAAACAATTCACGACAAAGTTACATCCCATGGGCGGGCCTGTGCACAGAACTGGTAAGCTGAACGTTGACATACCAAGAAAATCCTTTATTAACCATGTAATACAGACATACACCTTTGCTGCTGGACTCGGTGTAATGGTGCTGGAAAGTGTTTGCTTGGCTGCCTTTGTTATTTCGCTGCGTGGTATGAATATTCTCGGAAAGTACAACAGAGCTAGCTCTGCCTAAGCCGAAGTTAAGGGCCAGGATTCTGTTTCAGCTTTTGTTAGGCGAGAGGTATCACCTCCTTCAAAGGGCACTTGGACTTCCAAGGATTTTGTTATCAATATTCATTCGGCGGTTCTACCTACAGGACACTTATTTCTTGAAACTCACCAAATCTGCAAAACACTCGATACCCGACGTGACCTTCAATTAGGATTTGTGAAGTCCAGGAGGAGAACATATGTTTATTCACTATTAATTTCCTGTCAGCGCTGGCTACACGTTGCCGCTCATGTGACTGACTTTATCTGCATTGGTATATTTGAGGAGATTCCAAATCTTCGCTACTGCAAGGACTAAACTGATATTGTGATTAGTCCAAAATAAGCGCTGTACACGTCAACAATGCAGGTTAACTAAATATAGAACCACAAAAATAAGCATAAGCGTGTTGGTCATTCACTGGTGGTGGTATCTGTTCTCGTCATACCGCCTCAATAAGCGGGGTGCACTGCTGCCTGACATGCATTAAACTATCGATTTCTTACCACCTTAGCCATTGTAATATTTGGATTTCCACTGAATAGACCTGGAAAGGATGTGCAATTCCTAGTTTCAAATCTACATGGACATTGTCTGGGGCGAGTTTATGGATAGACTTACTTCGGGGGCTGTTGTCCACTGAACCTTGATATAGCCCTGTGACAATGCTGTCGCGGCAGATCGACGGACTAGCCAATAGTTTTGAGGGCCATCGGGATGAGTCGCGTGCTCTTGGAGTACTTGTGTCAAGTCGTGGCCTAGAAATACTTCAAGTATCTCGGATTGAGACTATCAAAGCACCTCGTTATCGATTGCTGTTATAGAAACAATAGCTTTTGTCTTACTCACTTTTGTTATAGGGCTATGCATAGAAGGTATGGGGGCTACAATTAAGGGATCAAAGAGGGAACCTTGTAGCGTAGTGATGCAGCACCTATCTCCATCTCTTGCATGGACCTTCCGGACGAGTTCTTTGTCGGGCGACCGTTGTTGGGACCCATCTGCCGAACCTTCAGAGGATACTCACAAGGGACAAGACGGGCAATGTCACTCACATGAGGATACCAGTTCGTTCCAATCAGCGAGAAGTGATTCCACGTCGAGAGACCCGGTGTCTGCATCGCACTTGTGAAGGAGATACCGAGCCGAAGTGTTGGGGTCAATCGAGAGTTCGAGGAACCGCTCAAGGATTTGCTTCTGAGGATAGCCCATGTCCGAGTTATCGATAGCTGTCAGCGCCCGCTCCAGGTCATATTCGTTATCTGACATCTTGTAGCACTTCGGGATGACCCAAAGCTGCACAATAGTCAGGACTAGATTTGTTTTTGCAAGAGGATAAATGAGTTGCTTGCCACGATAGATCCGTGCCCGTGCACGTCAGGCCTGTAAATGCGTGTTAGTGGGCTCACTACAGGCCAATTGAAGCTAAGAATAATCGTTAGCGGGGTAAAGCTGCTGCCTACCGGTTGTGCTCAGGGTATTCATTATCTCTCGTTTACCAACCTAAATTCTTATTCATTGATCTTGATTCCCCGTGACCAACATTTCTTATCATGCCTCTCGACGGACAACTTGACCGAAATGCCATTTACATTACGCTTGACTCCCGACCGGAGAAGGACGAATATGTAATCTTTGCCGACCTCACGCATAGCCTAGCTAACATTTCCAGCATTGGGGTCTTGTCGTCACGGACGCTAATACCCGGCCTACTTTTCACCACGTCACAAACCGTGCTGGTCCATGGGTTTATGAAGAGAAACACGAGGACCCAGGGAGCTCTTTGACTCTAATTGCTCTGATTCGAGTGTCGAGTGTTGCCAATCACGCTACACAAGTGATCCAGGATGCGCCAGCAAGTGGAAAGCCCTCAGAAAGAACGGGAGAGGCGTTCAATTGTCGTATTTGGGTTATGGATACCCTTGTCTCGCTCCACGAGAACGGAGCTATTCTTCTTCCAACAGATATCGGTAAGGAATCACTCCGGCTCTAGGGCTAGAGCTAAATACTACTAGATAATATTGAGAGACAAGCTAGGAGAATAGGTGGGAAACTGGCACCTATATGTGAGCGTGGTGAGGGCGCTACTGTAGTTGAAGATAGCATCTTTTCACAATAGTGAGCCTCCGTTACTGTATTATATACTAAGTCATAGTTTCTAAATATCAATGGCACGGCATTGAACACAAGAAGTGCCAATACACAACTCTCCAGGAACAGCTTACAGGCGGCTCGACTTCTGAATGGCAGATTGTAAAGAGCACATCGCTGCAGTTCTATGGAACACAGATAACATAATGACGGTGGAGCAGGAAGTGCCTCGAGCGGAGCCTGATCTGCTTTCGTTGTCTTGGGAAGGCAGTGAAGCTGAGCTGAGATACGAGCGTCGTTTCCATGCGTGTCAAATGGCCAGATATCAGAAGGTATACCGAATTTTAAGAGACGGAGATTTTCTTTGGCATGAGTGTCAGTCTAGGTTAGGGATTTAACTCGGGGTTCAAGGTGTGAGGGTTATGAAACAGGCCGAGAACTTGAGCAACACGTCGAAAGCTCCCAGTTGGAGCAGATCCATCGCTACTATGTCTTGAGTCTTTAATTGCAATGCAAGGAGAATATACGCCATTTTCACAGCGCATTCTCATCAGGTAGTTGAGGTCAGAGCTCAGTTACATGCTTTCGCTACTCAGTCGTCTCCATATTCGCTTCCTCATCGGCTAAAATGTTGCTTATCCGCCTCGTTCACAAAACCCCTGCAACCAAAACCATCTGTGCGTCTGCTTATATGCTTACAATCTTACAGCGTAGAGCGTTTAGTGTAGATCCTTGCCATAATCCAGCTTTTCCTTTTATCGAGATTGCGTATTTACAGCGTAAAGCGTATTCATAATGTAAAGGATATGGATTGTCGAGTAGTCTAGCCAGCTACAAACAACACTTACAATAGAACACTTTACCTATAAATGGGAATGGATCCTTCTCTAAAATACATCATCCAAATCATCAAGTTCATTCATCTACAACACTATTCAAGTCAATCAATTCTCATACTCAATTCAACATCATGGTCGCCATCAAGATCTCGGCTTTGGCCCTTTTTGTGTCTATGATCACTCTGTCCTCAGCAACGCCCATTGACTCAGAGGCTCAGACTCTTGAAGCTCGTGCCAGAGGAAACGCCGTTGTCTATACTTCTGTCGGGGGAGCATGCAACCAGATTGTTGAGTCTCAGGCATTCCAGGGCGATAACGTTCACATCTGTCATGAAGTGACAAACATCGGTTCGCTTCGAGTTGAGGGAAGGTACGTGAACTATCTTGATTCGTCTCTTTATGTTTCGCAATGACTAATGCATTATTTAGTGGTTGCTTGGTTAAATGGTGGACTGACCGCGGATGCAAGGGCCGTGGCACCCAGGTTCTGGACTCTTACTGTCAATCTGTCCAATTTTCCTCTTACAGCGTTGATTGTCCTTACAGGAGCAAGGACCGAGGCCAGCAGACTTGGCCTTACCCTAACTAGGTGTAAGAGTTATACCTAGTGTTGGAGGATGTATGTGGGATTTGATTTGGGGCTAGAGATTGGAGTTTATTTTCTCCGGGCACTCCGGTTTTCTCTCCTGTATTCCAATGACCCAGATAGAACATATCACATTCATTATACTTACGAGACTCAATTCCGGTATCATATGACGAGTTGTGTGTGTGTTTCTGGACTATAAGACTTCAAAACTAACCGTTAAAAGGTTAAATAAATAAGACAAGTTGTAGGCATTGTTGTGGTTGTGGATATTGATATGGATATTGATACCAGTGGAAGGAAGAGGGAAAATACGGATAGGAGCAAGGGAAGCATTTTACAGCCAGCCCGCAGCGTAAAAGAAAAGGGAAAAGGTCTCGGGTGGGCAGAGGAGTCAAAATGCCTTGCTAGAATTGTAACTATCTCCAGAGACCTTATTTGATGGACGAGTTGTAGGTAGAATAGTCGGACCTCTAAAAGAGAACCCCGAATTGCACGTAATTATCGCGTGCTTAAAGGCGATGATTTATCTTCTTCAATACCACGCATCCAAGACAAGAGAAACCTTCACAGTGGGGCAAGGCATTATTCATTTTGATAAGCATCGTAATACTAGACTCTTTCATATTTCTTGTAAATACAACCATCTTAATTCCTCGAATCAAATACTAGCTGGAGCGGACCAGGCGCTGTAGTAAACTGATCCTTGAGATTCGTTACGGTGAAATTCGGGTCCTCCCCTGGAGCAAAGGCAAAGCGGAACTTGGATACGAACAGGGCTGTCACTACACGAAGTTGCGTGAGTGCTAAACTCTTGCCAACACAGGAATATCGCCCTTTGAAGTTCAGTCAGCTATGCTGTAAGAAAGGCTTCTAGTTCGAGTTTCTTCGAGGAGCGAGTCCTTGTGTACAACTCTGGGCTGGGACACTTACCAGATGCAAATGGTCGGAAGGACCGACTATCTTTGATCAAGTCGGGTCTGCTGGTCCACCGCTCCGGGATGAATTCATCAGGGTTAACATAGCATCGTTCAGCTGAAATTGAAAAAGAGACGTCAGAAAAGGTTTCTCCGTTCGTTTACACCAACATTCTAATGGGAGGGTTATAACTCACATCGGAAAATACTATAACGTGGTGATACAACCGTAACGTCCCCGGGAATGAAACGACCTGCTATCGTCATCCCTTCCGGCGGAGTATCCCTGTTGCCTCCAGTCATGATGGCAGGGTAGCAGCGCATGGTTTCATCAATGACAGCGTTCAGACGCGGTAAGGTCTTCAAAGCCTCGCGGTCTGTGACATCAATTTGCTGCAGCTCCTCGTACAGTTTAGCTTGATGTTCAGGATGTTTGGCGAGCAGATAAAACACCATCGTCAGTGTAGGGCCGGTCGTATCACTGTAAAGAGTCAGTATTGATTCAGCGCCTAGGAACCGGGACAGTACAAACCTGCCTGCAATAATACCAACAACTGCTTCACCAGTCAGAAGGTTCTCATCCTTTTCGACCGATTCATTAGGAATCGAGTCAGATATTAGGTAAGAAGCGATGTTAGTGGCTCCGTTGTCATTCTAGCCAAGTGGACATGGGTCAGTCGCAACACTTATTGATTGTTCGTAGGTTGAGACTTACCTTGATACGATCTTGTAGGCGCTCTCTGCACCAGTTCACTGTAGCGTGCCAGTCTCGTACGAGCCAATATCCCTTCAGGTACTTGAAACCTATCTGCGCCAACCACGGCGTCATCTGGCATGGCCCGAGAATCTTCATCGCACGACGGAGATTGTCGACGGCCCAGTGGCTCTCGCTGCTGCTGATCATGTCGAAGGATTCAGATAGCATGAACATGCCCATCACGTCAAATGCAAACCAGTATGCCATATCTCTAAACGCGACCACCACTGCCTTATCAGCATGAGTTCCGATGAGTTTCTCCCACTTCTCTGCATGCTCAGCGATCTGAGACTCGTAGATAGGAAGATCTGTGTACAGGGCACTGGTTAACAGACAAATTGAGTACCTTCAAGGGGCACGAGCAAAGGAAAAGGTCGTAACATACTCTTGGCGGAGACTGCTTGCATCCAGATCCTGCGGCGTGCATCATGGAAAGGAACGTCCCGGAAGTTGACCAGACCAGCTGCGGGCCACAAGAAGTCATAGAAGTCAGACTTGCGCGTTTTGCTACCGGGCCCATCAACTTTGACAAGCGTCTCTGGATTAAATATGGTTATCTCATTTGGGCCTAGAAATTCAAGAAAGCGTGTTAGCTGGTGTGCGGCCTGGCTCTTATCAAAGATGGGTAACAACCTGTGCGGACAAAGTCTCCGTACTGCTTCCTCATCTGTTCTAAGAGCAGGTGGTTCTTCGCCCCGACGCAGTTGGCACTGTGCCACAGCTTGGAAATCGCAGCCAGTCTCGGACCAGGGAAACTCTTTAACTTATGGAAAAAAACCCGATACACGATAATACTAGTCAGCAGCGATAAGGCGAAAATAGACATGAAGTATACGGCATTGATAGCGCTTCTCATGTTGCTCCCAGTTCCCCACAAAGCTTCAACACTGTAAAGAACCGGGAAAGAGCATAGCCAGGTTTCAATGATGGTGGGCGCCTTCAGGTGCCACTCGCCTTTGCGCAGGAGTAGGTGGTGAACGGCAAATCCAGCGACCACGGCGGTAATTGCACCAGAAGCCTCCCCAGGTTTGGAGAGCAATTCATCGTAGGAACGAAACAAACTTGAAGTGGTCGTGTAATTGTAGGGCATCGTTGCAGACAGAGCAGCGAGATTGTAAAAATAACACATAACTGTCTATTGTATGAAGTGAAAAAACTAGCTATAAATTGGGTAAGGAGAAATCACACCTCCTTTGTACTTGAACAATTCTGTCATAGTCCCTCCCTGTTGTAAAAGACCTAATTGACACGGGGCTTTTATTAAGGCGGACTTGAGTAGACAAGAAGTGAAATATGCAGACGAGTCTTACATGGTATGTCCAAACGGTACAGCCGTGGGGCAGCTCCATTTTTATCTCGATACGCTACAAATACGCCACAGATACGCGATAAATACGCTGCAAGGCTTCTAAAAAGACTCAGCCTGTCATCCGGGCGTTGATCACTGCGCTAGGGAGAAAAGAAGCAATAAACTGCAATCCCAATTAGAATCCGAATACCAGGTAAAGACTCGGGAATAGATCCAATTACGTTGTGCACGTGCAATTCCGTTGCAATACCAAACGCTGCGTCCGAGTCGCATACGCTATGACATCCACTGAACGGTGAAGTGGGACTTTTGCGTATTCGTCGTGCTACGTAGCTTTACGCTATGATCTTAAAGTTGAGATACGATTCACTGGCGCTTACGCAGACTGTCTATGACTTAAATAATTTGCTGTGTAGACATCCGTTGGGCATTCAGGTGATGTGATGTTATATATACATATGCTACGAGTCGCATACCAATGTATTTTTGTTGAGTCTTCGTTCTCTCGTCTTGGAGTCTCTATCCCATTATTCCACGTTCTCAAAGCAGGTCTTGCATCAGAGGCACGAACACAATCTCCATTAGTTTTCTCTCACAGAGACGTTAATCGGCGGTGTCCTTTCGAATTGCTAGCCTCGCAATAATCCAATCATGACCCCGACCAGTACGATGGCCCAAGTGACGTCGGCCTTTCAACCATCGAAAGACAAGACGACCTTCAGATCGAAGAATATCCATGGCTCGGCAACCGTCATAACCACCGGCGCTCGCATTCCAGGATGGTCTCTTTTCTATGCAATCAAGGTGTTCTGGGCATTTATCAAGAGCGACATCTTCACATTTACTACCCCTGGGATTCTCTTTGGCATAACTGGTGCCCTGTCCAATGGCCAACTATTTGATGGCCCTCACCCGCATTCAATCGACGTGCTCAACCGGTTGCCGAAAGTTATACTTTCGAACGTTTTCACAATTGTTTTGTTCAATTTCGCCAACCAACGCTCACCTGCTTCGGTTCTGGAGGACAGCATAAACAAACCATGGCGACCCATCCCATCAGGCATGATCACCCCGGAACAGACTCGTCGAGCTGCTCTGTTCGTTGCGCCCATTGCATTGGCCTGCAACTACAGCATGGGTGTAGGGGTAGAGGCATTATTCATGCAAATCTTGACATTTTACTACAATGACCTTTGCGGCAGTGACGAGATCGTCCGTGATGGCATCATCGCAGTAGCCTATGCAGTCGTCAACACCATGTCTCTGAAGCTTTGCATCGCACCCGAGAACACAGTGAGCACGCAGGGAATGACGTGGATAGCAATCATAAGCGGCATTATTCTCACGACGATGAGCGTGCAGGACCTTAAAGATCAGGAGGGTGACAAGGCTCGCGACCGCAAGACGCTGCCACTGGTGATTGGGGACTCGCGAACCCGCATCATCATAGGCTGCTGTGTGCCCTTCTGGAGTTTTCTTTGCGCGAGCTTCTGGAATCTTGAGCCTGGTGTACTTTATTGTCTTATCCTTGCTCTTGGGGCCGTGGTTACCTGGAGAGTCTTGGTGAAGCGCACGGCTGAAGAGGACTCGAAAACCTGGAAGCTGTGGTGCGCTTGGCACACTGTGATTTATTTTATTCCACTGACCAAGCTGCTCTCTGAACATTGAGAACCGAAAGTGCCAATCGAAACTTCATTAAATACATAGAAGGGGTAGATAAGGACGTAGGGAAAGAGCCATAATGAATTATTCTCAAAGTTAAAGTTACATGCTTTCGCTCCTCTATTGTCAACACGCAGCCTCAACTTTTCACCCTTTACTTCTTCTTAGATTAGCTTCAGGTTTGCAAATTGCTCCACCAAGTCCCCGCGAAGCCTTATCTGTTCATTATCCCGATTCACCCCTACAGCATAGTAGTCGCATGTGCCCAGTCTACACACAAAATGCAAGCCACCAGGATTTCCAGTATTCCGACCAGTCACCTGAGCTTTGCTGGATTGGCCGCAGTGACATAGTGGGTTGTTTGGGATATTGCCTCTTTCATCTGCAAAACCCAAGAAGTTGCCGCAGTTCGTACACTTGTCGTACGGACGGCCGGCATTCCCGTTGCGGTTCGAATATCTAGTTGTTTTTCGCTGGCTGGGACTGTTACACCTGAAATATATTGGGGGGTGTGTTGGCCCGGGAGCGAGAACCAGATTTCGGACATTGGACAATAAATTAGTCTACGCGAGAAATCAGTGGACAGGTCGATAATGTTATCGGAGATTTGGAAAGGACTAGACCCATGTACCATGATTTGAATGGAAAGTTGAATAATTGTAGCTTATAAGAGATTAGCTAGAAAAATGTTTTTGGATTCAGTTTATGTGTTATGCGCAAAGCAATGATTTATAGCTGCTAGTTATATAACCAAGAATGCCGCACCAATTGGAAAGTTCCGCCACTTAGCTAGCATAATTGTAAGAATCAGGCATTCCAGTCATCAAGACGCAGCCAACATACAACTAGGACTATAGACTTGGCGTCAGGTAGCCAATACACTTTGTCTCCCCGTAACATCTGGCCAATAATACTTGAACACGTAAGTTACCGACTACCAACCAAGACGTACACTATGTCTCACAGTTATGATGACTAGTCGCGTGGTCACAGTTGAATATGCGGAGGAGGCCTCACCACATGCGAGAGGCCGACCATCCTATACCCTGCAGACGAAAGCGCAAGCGAGCCTCGAGGCTTCACTACTCACATTTCAATTTCAGTCTATGGTCCTTTATGCCGACCTACTCAAATCTAAACTTTGATCTTTTCAATGGGATGATTGCATCTCTTCATTATGGAAATTGAACCAGCAAATGCGCCAACTGTGAAATGCAAGCGACGAAAGAAACAATTGCGTGCAGCCACTTTACTTCAGGAAGCTTTCTTGGCATATCTGGGTATCTTGTACGACATAACATCGTGTCGGACGTGCTAGGTTGCTATTGGAAGTGCTAAGACATAATAGAAACATTTCAAATTAGTTTAACGATAATTGAATTATTTCTAACATTATTTTCCTTTTCTGTTGAGGGAATATCCCGTTCTACAAAGATCATTAATTCGATTATTTGCCTCTGGTTGTCGAACTTTCAATTGGGCAAACGGCGAGAGGGGTGATGTCTCGCAACTCTGTTGACCAATCGATGGACAGCGTTGGCCACACAAGATTGGTCATAAATATGCGGTCACCTGTGGGAGGCCAACCATCGCGATGGCCTGACGAGACATTTTTGCCTGTCTATTGTTTTGACCTGCGGCCCGTCAACTCATCATCTAAGAAGTGGCTGAGGACTTAAACCTCGAGCTGTACTCTCAATCACCATTTCAACTCTAAAGAAGCCTCAACAATTAAACTCTCCAAGTCAAGATGGATATCAAAGACGTCTCAAACGAGAGCAATTACATCGGCTATCTGAAGCAACTTCAGAGCGCTGCAGAACGAGCAGCGCGAAGAAAGGGTCAAGCCGTGCGAGATCACCCCCCTTCTCAACAAGTCGTCTCGTCCTTCAGGATGAAGCTCATGGCCAGCTCATATCGCCCTCAGCCGACCGAAAACACAATCGCTACCACGCAGGTCCCAGCGCCTTACCCACCTTGCATTGATTCTGCCAACGACCTGGAACCCATCATGATCTCCGACATGAGACTCGAAACACATCATCGAGGGAAGAAGACCATGCTCCGCGTTCTCACGCCCCCGGATCGTATGACGGCTGTGATGGCCATTGTGGAGGATGAGAAGGGAACCGCTGTGTTGCTCCAGCTCTATCACCAGCCTGAAGAGACCATCGTCCCTGCCACTGAAATCCTCAACCCGAACATGGTCTATATCCTCAAAGAGCCCTTCTTCAAATGTGCCACGGACGGTACATACTCGCTGAGAGTCGACCATCCTAGTGATATTATCCGGCTGGACGGAGCTGACGACCGCATTCCCTCGCACTGGAGACCATCGATGGTGATCTCAGACGAGAACAGCACTGCCATTCGAAAGCAAGGCAACGACGCTGTACATGTCAAGAAATGGGCTGAAGCACTGCGACTGTATGTTTCTCACTTCGGCTTCTCTGACTCTGGAGATCAGGTCAAACAGTTGAGCAGCCGAAAGCACGTAATTGACAGCCATCCAGGTACTCTTCAGCTATTCAAGCGGGTCAAACTTCTGAAGAGAGACGGCTCGCTTTCCTCAACCGCTCATTGGCAAACCTAAACTTGGGCCGACCGAAGCAGGCTTTGTTGGATGCCGAGAAAGCCACCAATCCTGTGATGCCATCCGAAAAGTGTCTCTTCCGAATGGCTCGAGCATTGTATGAGCTCGGCGACTATCAGAAGAGTCTCGAGGTACTGGAGAAACTTACACAGTCGTTCCCTGAAAACAAGGCAGCCAGCTCCGAGAAAGATCGAATCAATGAGCGGCTCAAAGAACAGCGAACAGGTGAGTACAACTTCAAGCAAATGTATAAGCAGGCTGAAAGATCACCTCCCTTCATCGACTGTGCCACCTTCTCAGCTCCGGTAGAGATACGCGAGTCGCCTGGCCGGGGCAAAGGACTCTTCACCACCAAGGCGGTCTCAGCGGGAGAGCTTCTGCTCTGCGAGAAGGCGTTCTCCTATAGCTTTGCCGGCGATGAACAATCCAGAAAACAGACCAAAATCCTGATGAATCTTGCCACCAAGAGGATGGTAGTAGGCGGCCAGGCACACCTCTTGACCATGATTGTACAGAAACTGTACCGCAACTCGTCGTTGTCCGCCGAGTTTGGAGACCTTCACCACGCCGATTACCAAAAGGCTACGGTCTTGGAGACTGACGGAACCCCTGTAGTCGATTCGTGAGTTGTCTTCCTCCAGTTCAACTGGTAAACCAGTTGGGTCAGGCGACTAACCGAGCTCCAGATTCCTGGTAGAAAACATTGCCTCCCTTAATGGTTTTGGTGCTCCGAGGACAAGCCGCGAGTCATCCCTCCAGGCAACATCCAGCAGCAGAGATATGACGGGTGGCAAAGACTTGGAGTACACAACCTCGGGCATTTGGCTCCTCGCGTCTCGTATCAATCATTCATGTGTTGGCAACTGTCGACGCTCCTTCATCGGAGACATGCAAATCGTGCGCGCGACGAAAGACCTCGCTGCTGATACTGAACTCTTTTTCTGCTATCGTCTTCCTGGGTCCTTCGAATCTTACCAAGAGGCCCAAAAGGGCTTTAACAACTGGGGGTTCACGTGCGACTGCGAGCTGTGTTTGCGTAAGAAAGCCACGTCTAATTCCGTCCTCCAGAAACGCAAGGCGTTCGCCGACGACCTCCAGAGGCTTCTTGGTCACCCTAACTCAGGCAACGGAGCCAAGGCAATTCGGCTCATTAGGGCTCTCGAGGAAACATACCCAACAAACAACGACTCTGCCATTCGGCTAGAACTCTGTGAACCCTACTTCGCCTTCGGCGCCCACCTACTGAAGAATAACCAGCTGAATAATGCGGCCAAGATGATCCTCAAGGGCCTCGAGGCTCGGGGATACAGCATCATTGCATGTCCGCCCAATGACATTACGGATCGACCGCGACTTGAAGTTGAACGATGGGGGGTGGCGAGTGACGCTGTGCCATGGGCATTCTATAACCTGGTGAATGTGTATCGCCAACTTGCTCCTGAACTATGCTTGGCTGCAGAGCGTTACGCTGAAGTATCTTATGCCATGGTCGTGGGCGAGAAGGAAACCTGGCCCGAGGTGTTTTCGAGTTCTTCGTGATGAATGAGCCATTTGGCTTTCTGCAGCTTGTCAATTTGTACTGGTAACAAGTATACGCCAAGTGCAAAGGCTTTGATGCGGTGCGCTGAATTGCATCGACAGTATTGTTCCTCACGTAGCACTACATACCAAAATTAACTTTATACCCTACTTCTTTACTTTCCAGTCTCTACATTTATATTATTACCAACCAATGACACAAGGACCAGCACTTACATGGACCAACGACGATCCAACATATCGTCATTCCCTTCAGAGTATTCCAAGAATATATACTAATCCATCTAGCACTAGATACCTACCAATCAGCTTCTTATCGGCTAAAATGTTACCACTCTGCCTCGTCCACACAACCCCTGCAATAAAAGCCCCACTGCAACGCTCAGCCACTTAGACTCCATTATGCTGAGCAATCATTTCAATCTGACCACCCCCTCACATCTTCTTTCCACTAACTCTTCTTTTTCTCACTTCTTTCTGCTTGGGATCGTTCAGGTCAAAGATAAGTTCATCATCATCAAGAATCGAATATGAAGCGAATGTGACGGACTTGGTAGCGGAGCTCTGTACTCTCAGACCATGAAGAACGTATCCTCAGCCGTTGGCTTCACGGCAAGGCTGAAGCCAGAAATCCGGCTCGCTCAGGCCATTTCGGAATTCAACGCTTCTCTCCAAAACAAGAATCAGCGCGCCAGATTCAAGAACTTACACTCACAGAGCCCCCCAAGTCCAGACGACATCATCAGGCTCACTGAGGAGATCAATAGGGATGGTGCTAGAGCTCACCGATCATGGAGACCATATGGCACTCGACTTATCGCCATTCTGGAGCGCATGCGTCAGTTCGCTCCCATCGGAGATGTTCTGATAGGAGGTTCTCAGAACCTCATCGCTTGCGGTGTCTGGGCTGCAGTTCGCTTGTCTTTGGAGGTTGGTATATATATCACCCAACGTCGCTTTCGCTAACCAGAACCAGACATCGCTCTCATTCCTTTCCTACTTTGAGAATGTTACGAACATGATGTTGAGACTAGGACGGTCATTATCCTTGCACAAAGATTTCGCTATGTTATTTCCCAAGTGCTTGACACTCCAATCCTACATATGCGAGTATACTATCGTCATGGTTAACATCTGTGCTAAGATTGTGCACGATTGTGCCAAGTCTACTCTATCACAGCTGGCAGCGTCACTCACGTCAACATTTGATGCAGTTTTTAAGCCTCTGGAGTCGGACCTCGCAACCTGGACCCTACTGATTGAGAAACGTACAGCAGTTCTCCTTGCCAAAGCAGAGCTTCAAAGCCATTCGTCAGTTCTAGATCGATTTAACCGTTTGCAGATCGCTATGTCAACAGAAACCGCAAAGCGTCAGAGGGAATCACGCAAGCACCGGTTGCTTGCCGCTCTTTGTCCGGAGCAGAGCGAGTTCGACCAGATCTGGCGAAGGGAAAGAAAGAGAGGGACGTCAAGTTGGATGTATGAGTCAAATGAATACAAAGACTGGTTGTCCTCCAAAGTCGGATCTGTCCTTTGGCTCAATGGAAACCTTGGGTCTGGAAAGACGGTAACGATGGCATCTGCCGTTGCGCAGCTAACTTTGGATGCTCCATCCATGGATCCGCAAGGTTCGTTCAACCTTTCATGTCATATTCTATCTGCTAATTGAGATCTTAGGAGCTGTCACCGTGTCATACTTCTTCTGCCAGAGCAACAATCCAAAAACACTATCTGCCACCACTTTGATGGGCAGCATCGTTGGACAAGTACTTCAAGATCCTGCACTGGGGACTTCCCTCTTGTCATTACTTGAACAAACAGATACAATACCGGTTCGCGCGACGCCCGAAGAATGCATTGGAATCTTGATCAAAGCGACACCCTCGAATTGGAGAGGAATCTTTGTACTTGATGGGCTGGATGAAATATCCGCAGAAGCAGCCGACGGCATCTTTCGCCAGTTGCAACACCTCACAAAACATCGATGGATAAACATTCTATGCTCATCACGGCCCACGTCGGCATGCTATTCCACTGTCAAGTCCAGATTTGATGAGGTTCGGACCCTCTCCATGGAGACTGCAGACAGGTCCGAAGAGATCCGTGCGTACCTTGCGACGGAGATCTCCAGATGGAATACCATTAGACCCTTGCCAACGGAGATAGAAAGATTGGTGGAGGAACAACTCCTCGCAGGGTGCCAGGGCATGTTCTTGTGGCTCTCGCTTCAGATTGAGGACATCTGCCCCAGATACACCCAAGAATTGCGATCGGATGCGGAAATCCTAGATATACTGGGAAACCTGCCCAAAGACCTACCCGGAGCGTTCGACAAGGCCCTATCTAGAATGCGCGATGGAAAACAAGGCAGCAAACTCTTCAAGTTGGTCGCATCAGCTGAACCGCCTATGAACATGGATGAGCTACGCGTAGCGTCAAATGTTGACCCAGGAAACACCACTTGGGACAACTCAACACTTTTTGGGACTGGAAAGGCGCTTATTTCTGCTTATGGGGGGAGCCTGCTGGATATTGACGAGGAGGATCTTCGTGTCAGGTTCATACACTACAGTGTGCTCTTGCACCTCACTACCCCTTCGCCGGATGAGAAGACTAGCATCTTTCACTTTAACCTCCCAGAAGCTGAAATGATGCTGGGTGCCGTGTGTGTAACATATCTAAGCTACGCTGTTTTCGAAAATCGGATATCCAAAGCGCAGAAAGCCTCATTCTTACAGGTACCTCAAGTAACAGCTAAGTCTGTCATGCCGTCAGAAGCATTACGCAAAGGCGTAAATCTGCTCGCGAAGTACAGGCGTCAGCGAGACCCCAAAGTGGATTTAGAGAGGTTATCGTACGAGATACAGGATCAGAGATGGAGGGTGCGTGACGACGTCTATCTCTTCCTCGATTACGCAAAGGACCAGTGGCTCTTAGCAACTCGGGACACCTGGCGTGACGATCGACATGGGATACTTCTGCTGTGGAAGAAGTTGATAACTAACCCGATTGTCTCGGATTCGTTGCCCTGGAATTCCGTGGCCCAGGCGGCAATCTGGGCTCTCGAAAACAACCACGCAACCCTCTTTCAACACTATCTCCACTCAGATTACAGAGATGATTCACATGTGGTTATCTCGGCCGCGGCAGACGCTGTTAGAACTGGAGTATCACACATCCGCCTCAGGGGTCAAGGCTTGGGGTGGCTAGGTCCTCTCTACCTCAACCTTCCAAAGTACAAAGCGAGGACTATGCAAACTTTCGTCGAGCTGGGTTGCCACCCGTTCAATCATCCCGTGGCAGAGTCCCCTAGCGATATAATATACGGGCCTTCGCTGGTGGCCAGCGCTGTATCGCATCTAGTCACTGGTTTGAGAACATATTCCGAGTGTCCAGAAGTGGACGCATATATTCTCTTTCTTTCTAACTACTTGGACGATCCTAACCTGGTGTTGGAAGATGGGTCAACAATCCTGCATCTCGCAATTGATTGTAGATGTACATCTCTGGCTCATGAATTACTCTCCAGAGGTGCAGATCCTAATGAGAGGCGAATGTTAGGGCAAATAACTCCCCTTCAACTTGCTACTGATCGGAAACTCTTGCGCCTTGCGGAGCACCTGGTCCAGGCAGGAGCAGATGTCACCTTCAATAAGTTTGATGAGGAGTCACCGCTCCTGTTTCTCGCCATCGACGAATCAAACTGGGAACTATTCATTACTTTACTACGTAAGGGCGGTTTTTCATGCGATGGAATGTATGGTTTCAAGCTTGACACCGCCTGTCATCGTCTCTGCAGGAGCCGGTCTGGTTCTAAATCACAGTTTTCAGAAGCAGCCTTGAAGGCCCTGATCCAGTACGGCGCGAACATACGCTTGAGAAATTCAGCTGGCGAAACTCCTCTGCTATTGGCTGTGAGGTCAAATAAGAAGCGATTAGCAGAGATCCTCCTCGAACATGGAGCAGATCCAAGAGTTGGGGATCATCTTGAAGCTCAGCCGTTGCACTTCGCCACGGATGCAGTCATGATACAACGTCTCCTACATCAAAAGGCTGATCCTGAAGCGGCGGCTGGCGGTCACATTACGCCTCTCATGGTCGCAGCATATCAGGGCCGAGCAGAAGCCGTAAGAGCTCTTCTCGATAATGGTGCTGATCCCAAGCGTCCCATCGGCGAAGTGGGTCCCAAACAAGCTTTGCTTCTCGGTTGGCAGGATACCAATATGCCTCAGTCTTGGGCAACCGCCTTCGACCTATGCTTGGCGAGACTGGAACGTGAGCTAAACGATTTGCCTGGTTCTAGTCGGGCAGAACAGCCTGAAACTACCCATCTGTGTTACGAGCTGGGTTCCATCATCGCTCAATTCCTAAAACGTGGAATGAGTTTGGAAATACAGTACCCTGATGCCGTCAGCAGACTGATAGACTCGCTGTCAGATCGGAAAAATGATGCCAACGTCGCAGCGAACTCCTATCAATTGTTGGAACTTCTAACTGAATCAAGAGAACTTGACGTTGTTGCAAGCAATTTCACTAGATAGGTGGTTGTTATGCTGAGATAGCCAGCATTCGGTATAGAAAGTTTGAAAATGAAAAGTGTAAAACGTCAGAGCTTGTGACACCATTCTTCTTCTGAGTGACATATGTAAGAAATTATTACATCGATACAATTAATACTAGTGCAGGGATAGCCAAGTTTACACGGGAAACTATATTTGCCTATATGTGAATCAGGAAGTACTCTTTTGAGATTTTATAAGGAACATGTCCTTATAGGTATGCGGACAAAACAACACATTGACAATCGCAGATTGTAAACCTACTGCTTCTTAAGGTCTGGTTCCCGAGGATGTATATCGTAAGTCACATAAAGTCAGTATCACGGTAAGTGGTGAGATGAAGTTACATTACTTGGCAGATTAACCTTGTCTGGAAACATCTCCGACGTCGTACGTGAATCACAGGGTTTCGAACAAAAGAGTAATTGATAGGCAGACTGACTAATCTGTCAGCTCCCATATTTATAAATGCAGTGCAAGTTGAAGCTCTAATCTTACATCTCTGTCTATTCTCACTTCCTAAACCCCCGCATATAAAATACCGCATTTTAGTGCGTGAACTCGCCTAGCACAGGACATCATCAAAAGCCAATATCAATAGACTACAAAATGGACGTCTCACCAGAAGCATACGCAATCATCTCCCAGAAAAAAGCGCAATACTGCCGCTACGCCGACTCCCACCTCTGGCACAAATTCGACACCATTATGCTCCCCGACGCTACATACTCCTTCCATGAACCCGACGGCAGCGTGATCATGAAAGGAGACCTGCCAATGAAGTGGTCAAGCCGTAATGATTGGACTGCGTTTTTCAGTAATGAGAACAAGAATTTGCAGGCGATCCACAATGTTGGACCGGCGGAAATGGAGCAGGTTTCCGAGAACGAGATCAAAGCTGTGTTTTCGGTGATTTATCATGTTGGGAATAAAGAAGCTGATTCGGGATTCCATGGGACTGGTGGGGGGTATTATCATGAGACGTGGAAGAAGGTTGGTGATGATTGGTTCATGGAAACGCTGAAGATGGACAGGTTGTATTGGAAGATTATGATGCATTGAGGTCACTCTACAGGGTAACGAATAGTGGACAATAACGCTGCAATTTCGCCAATCATGTGGTACTTGACTAGATGCTCCGTTTGGGCGGATCCGGTGCTGGTCTCCTGTTATTATGCCTTCATTACTGCGCCCCCGACTCTGCCACCTCAGCCACCAGGCTATGACGCAACTCTCATTTCCATTTATCATTGTATGTATTAGCTATTTTACCTGTCAAATTCGAAGCAAGTTGCTTCTTGTCGGCAAATGCGGCACCCTGATTGGACAATCATTTGTGACGTGGGCCTCCTGCGCGGTTGATCAAACACCGCCCTTTCCCCTTAATTAGTTTAGAAAAACAAGGCTCCTGAAACCCTCCTCTGTATTCTCGATTTGGTGAAGACAACTAGATCTAAGATTTCTCATATTCTTATCTTTCTCTCCGGCCACGTATGAACCTCCGACTGGATCAAATGAACGAATTATCTATACATGCCCTGCAAAAGATGGCACCTTTGACGCAAGAATCACGGATCCCAAACTCATCCCTCAAAAGCCACGAGAATGATAGACAGGATATCACAAAACCGGTAAGTTAACATCATGCGATGAATCCAACCTATTGCCTGAGCTCGGACTAAATAATCCCGCCTATGGACAAACTGCGACATTTGCGAGGGGATAAGATCTGTGCTGCACGAGCTATCCGGTCAGGCTGAACTCGGATCAGGCATTGAAGTCCTGTGTTCTCAGCCGAGATGCAGCCAACATCACGACCTGGTTATGTCTGCTTTGCGCCTAGATGATAACCTATCCGCCGATACAATAAAGACCCTAGCTAATGACATCGAGTGCTTGGCTATACACAAATGCCCATTGAATATGGCTAGTGTGATCACTACAAGAATGCGCTCTGGAGCAACCTTCGCTATGCCGCGACTCTCCGTATTGTATCTCATGGAAAGACCAAAAACAGCAAAGGAAACAGGTGAAGGGCAACTTCTTGATGCCAATTGGATCGACCGAGATCTAGCAGGTTCGTGGAAGTCTTCATGCGATGCTGATCACGTTGGGCTCTGTAAAGCATTCCCCAATAAAGCACTTTCATCTATAAGGCCTGCATGGCTTGTAGATGTCAAGCGTCAATGTCTTGTCGCAGCACCAGAAGACTGCTCCTATATCGCCCTCAGTTATGTATGGGGTAGTCAATCAACTTTCAACACAACTGAGAGTGATCTCATCCACCTCCAGAGTGACGGATCACTGTCAGGACATTTGGCCAAACCTATCGCTAGGACAATCCGAGATGCCATGGGTTTAGTCGAGATGTTATCAGAGCAATACCTATGGGTTGATACTCTATGTATTGTTCAGGATAACCAGGCACAAAAGGCACTAGAGATAGCAAAGATGGCGATGATCTACGCCAATGCTTCCGTCACGCTTTTTGCAGCCGATGGAGAACATGCCAATAGCGGGCTACGTGGCTTCAAGGGTATATCAGAACCCCGACAGATGCATCAGACTGTTCATTGTATCGACAAGGAAACAATGGTCGTGATAACTCCTGTCCCATGGGGAAATGCCTATGAACCTGGAAACGACCGTTCAATTTGGGAAAGTCGAGGATGGATATTCCAGGAGTATTTCTTTTCCAGAAGGAGGTTGATTTTTAACGGCAACTGTATACGTTGGGAGTGCAACTCCGCCGTCTGGCGAGAACACGTTCAGCTGCCACCAGATCTCGACTCGACCGTGGCAAGAATCGTCCCGTGCAGTTTTATCTTGGAAGGTTCTGTCCCAAACTTGAGTTTTTTCGAACTCATCTTAACTGATTACAACGAAAAACAATTCACCTATCCAGAAGACTGTCTTCATGGCTTTGCGGGAATATCATCACTGTTTAGCACTCAACTGAGTGGTGGCTTCGTATCTGGCCTACCAACGGCATTCTTTGATGTAGTCCTATTATGGGAACCAGGACGTCAAATCACCCGGAGGGTTGCCAGAGATTTGACGAGGGCGAACGAATTGCCCAGTTGGAGCTGGGCTGGATGGTCTGGCAAAATTATTTTCCCTCATGCACCCGAGTATGACTTCATCAAGGCGGAAGATCAATCGCAAAAGATTAGCAACCGAGGCACGATACGGACCCGGTTTTGGAAATCACATAAGGCGTCTAACTCCACTGGAACGCCAATTCATGCTAGCATATTTGATTGCAAAGATGCGGCGAATTCGGGACAATTCGACTATGATACAAGCTGGTCAAAGCACAGAGTTTCGGAGGATTCAAAGCCAGATTCATATCATCCAAGCCGAATTTGCCGTACACACTTCTACAAGCATGAAGCCTTTCCTTCTCTTGAGTTTTGGTACCCAATCCCAGTCCTGCAGCCACAGGAAGTGGTGCCTCCTGTGGTATCGCCGTATATATCCTCTATAAGTCAGCGAGCCTGGCTATTTTTTGATCAAAAGCCTTGGATAGCGCTGAAAGGATGCCCACTACTCTCCCTTCGTCAATGTGACGGGACCTGGGCTGGAACCCTGCGACCCCATGACGACCTCGACATATCAGGTCTGACATTACAAGACCCTAACCAACCTGTTGAATTGGTAGAAATTGCAGCGGGGTACTGTTCGGAAACAAATTGGTCAGGCATCGCCGAGTATACACATCCAGAAAGGCCCAAATCGAGTCGTTGGTATGAATACTATACTGTTATGTGGGTAAAATGGGTCCAGGGTGTCGCTTATCGTAGGGGGTTAGGCCGTGTCCACAGAGCTTGCTGGGAGGCGCAGAGAGGAGATCCGTTTGAGTTCATACTGGGTTAAATGAGTGCTGCTCTTCTGATGCATTGACTGAGTCAACTTAAAAATGGTCAGGCTAGACTTTGTTTTCTACCCTTAATATCCAATGTATCATTAGTTAATACGTACGCATTCTAGAATTGAGGTTATCTTTACTACTAGAACCTTTAGGATTTGCGTTACTGTCCTTATCTCTTACCATTTCATGAATATGTAAGGATCTGCTACAGGAACGGCGAGTGGACGGTAATTTATAATATAGAAGAGACACTTGGACTTCGAATTGTGATCCAGATTTATTAAGACCTACCCTGGATCAAAGGGAGGTTTGGCTTTGGGAAGTCGATATTGCTGCGGTACGTTATGGGCAATTTCATGGAGATACTCACTACCGAGGAGAGCCCTAGTCCTGTCCTTCTTCTTCTGAGGTCGTAGCTCTGAGCTCCAGATTGAATCGGGGATAACACCTCAGCTCATGCCATGACGATCGCCTTGTCTAATGCTTCCTATTTAAATAGTTGGGCTTCCTATAAGTAGTCAGTTACATGCAACCTCTCTATTAATCGGATTATTCTTCTATTATTACATTCTATATAAAAGATAGATAATAGATCTGTAAGTTCTTACTTAACAGTTAATTAAACACTTATATTAGATTACATGTCAAGTTTGCAGCTATTTAGTAAAACTATAGCGCTGTTCTGACTTGACCCTTTGCGCCTCGATCAAAATACACTGAATACCCCGGTAAGACTTTAACAGACCCTCCCTCCTTCTTCATCCCGAACCAGGCCCCTCCTCCACACTTTCTTTGAAACGCACGGTTGCAATTAACCCAGTGGATCGTTTGACCAACACCTTCAATTGCAAAATCATTTGTCTCCTCGACGGCTTTGTCGAAAAGTTCTTGCTTAAACTCTTGAACTTCCTGGATCCAGTTAATTGATGGCGGAGTTTCTTCCAATCAGTAGCCCTTACCATCTTTACGAGTTCGAGTTTACGATTGTGTTCAGACGTCTTGTATCGTGATGAATTTATTTGTTTCGCTAATAAAATGATTTTTCGAGGGTGGGGCTTCATTTGAAGATCCACGCCTGACATGTGACCTTCCACGTGATGCTCCTCGATGGGTATCCCTTCATCCTTCTTTCTTCTTTGGACCCACCGACCAGCTGTCACAGCGGTTTACCAGGTCTATCCATGAAGAAATCCCGGACGTTCCGGCCGGCAACTCCCCCGTCGATCGTAACCTCGTTCCCCGTCGTTCCTCATTTCATGCCTTGAGCGAGATACTCCTTCGTACCCGAGAACGTCTCGGCCTCGGTGTAAAACCACGGCTCATCCGGCATCTCGTTCTCCTCCTTCGTGATGATTAAAGGATTGCCCTTGTAGTCAATCCTGAGACCCGGCCAAATAAAAGCGCGCCACATGTAAAGCAGAATATTCTCATCCTCAAGACTATCCGCAATATGCGCAGAAATAAGCTCATCATGCTTCTCCGGAAGAATCGACCAATGCAGACCAGGGTACAAATGATGCACGGTATGATACCCGTTGTTGAAGCACAGATAGTTAAGCGTCTTGCCGGTGAAGTTGCGAGCAAAGTTGTACTTGGAGCTCATGTCGCAACCGTCGTGTTGGAGAAAGTTGAGTGAGAGAATGCAGTACTTTGCGTAGAACTGGGGGAGTAGAGCGAACCAGATCCAGCGGCGCCAGTCGAGAAGGAGGAGGACGCCTGTTGTACCCCAGACGGCGAGCTCTTCAAGCTGACGCTGTCTCACGATGGGACGATTCATGCGGGCTTGAGCTGCGAAGTAGAGTTTGTCGTCTTTGTTGCCGGATAGGACAACGTGCCAGAAGAACAGCAGGCCATTGAGAAGGTTCCAGCTATACCGGACTTTTGTTGTGCGCACTGATGAGTCAATTAGCAACGGATCATTCGGAAGAGGGGAGAGTGAGATACTTACTCACATCCCTCGCCTGTTGAGGATACTTGTGGTGAGACAAATTATGCCCAGGGATAAAAATCGACACAGCACCGCCATACTGCAGCGACAAGCAAACTTGGTAGAATTTATTCCAATTCTTTGACCAAAAGACCGGCAGGTGAATAGCATTATGCGTCGTCACAGCACCCATAAACGACAACTGAAAGAGCGAAAGCCATAGCGAGAAGGAAAGTAAGCCACCGTCGAGGGGCGATGAGAAGTTATGCCAGGTAAGCAAGAAGACGGTGAAGAACAGCGCAGTGGTGACGAGGCAGCGAATATCCTCGTTATGTCTCAGCAGTGGTTTGCTGTCGACTCTCGACGGTACCGTTTCCGTCGCTACCTGAACGGATTGTGTGCCCGTCATTGCGTTGTTTATGTGACAAGTCTGTGTGTAGGTGAGGCACAGATACATTAATATTAATATAGGGGCTGATGAGAATTTCCCAAAAGTCGCGCTAGAGATTACGTGGGATTGATTTCCTATTACGGGGCGACCAATCAAATTGTGGGAGCGCTAGTTATCCGAGGGGTCTTGCTCGGTCTTTTGACTCCACTAATTCTAGGGTCCTCATTATCGGGCTGTGCTGGCTGTACGCGGATACAAATACGTCATATCAGATTGTAAGACCACTTGTCAAATCCGCGTTTCTCACTAAAACTGCGCCTCATCCGTTCTGAAGAAAAGATAAACCAACAAAGAGTTAGATCTTGCACCGAGTGCGCGATTGACTCCCTAGAGCACTTCTGCAGCTGAGAGGCTCCGCATTCGTTTTGCTAAACAACATTGGTCTTGGTCAATTGCTTGCTCACTTGTAGAGACTGATATTACCATCTGGTTCGAGTGGTAAACGGTTTATTCTAGATCTGAACGAATTGTGAAATTTTTGCCCTTGTTCTCAGTCCAAGAACAAAGTTAATAACTGGCTAAGTAATAATAATATGATAGAAGGTTTATACAAATGTAATTCTATTAGGGTGCGCCTTTGCGGAAATCTAAGGGCATGTTACTGATAAAACATTTATTGTAAAACGACTAGAGGATAACTGAGCTAATTATGTTACAGGCGGTTGAAACGACTGACTTTTAAGACGTACTTCATAAATCGACGTCTTTTAACTGATTATCAGGGACATTACGGCTAACCAAGGTTCAAAGCCAACGGTCGTATCATAATGAGTACCATAAAAATGTATCTTTCGTCCAAGCCGTCATCCGTCGAAATCCGCCACCATCATCGCCATCATTCTGTGCTTCTGAGGCACGGACCAATGTGCAACCCGGGGAAACAAAAACTCCGCCCTCATTGGAGAATCCTTAATCTGCCGTCACAGATCAATCGCCCCTTCCCACCCCATGATGACTTCAAACATGTCTTCTGCACTTTCAAAGGCTGTCAAGAATGCACACTAACATTAAGAACCAAAGCTGTCTAGCGAAGACCTTTAAGCATTATAACTATCTGGGAATCGTTTGCATAAATGAAACCTCGTGATCCGCTTGTCTTTCTTCCATGTCCCGGGTAACTAACCTCTTTCTGTAATTTGTTTTGGTTAAAAATATCATGACGTCACCCGATTTGAAAGCCAACGTCTGCTCTGTGCCTGAATTTGCATCCTTATCAGGCAAAAGGTTTGCTTGTCAAGAGGCCGAAAAATACAATTAGTATTGGCAGCGCTGAGCTGCTGTTTATGGAACCACGATGGAGATTGAAAAAGTGCTTGGCGTCGGCAGCAACATGAGTCAGTCCCTTCACACGTGGTTCAGGTACCTAGAATAGACAGCGCTCCAAGGCGTCGATGACACATTGGATGAAGATAAGGAAGCGATACAGAGTACGAAGTGGAAAAAGTCGTTGCAATCGCCCCCTTGCTTAATGCAACTCTCCCCAGTCCCAAGCTTCCGGGTACCTGAAGCTAAAGATTAACTGGTAAGGAGGAAATGTTATTTGGGTAAGGCCCAGAGATCGGCCCTGGGGTTTTCTTTCCGACCTTCGGTATCCACGGCATCGAACCCGTGGAGGGGATGCAAAGCCAGGCGGGCCCCTTGGCCGGTCTCGTGACTCCACTCCGTGGCCAGCCGGAGAAGTGTCAACGAAGACCTTTAGCCAAGAGTACCCAAGGAACAATAACATGGGGTAACCAGCCTGTCGGGTCCGGAATACCTACATTAAGAATCTCCGTTTGTGATCGGATTTAAAGTCTTCTTAGAGCTACCGTATTGACTCGCAAAGTTCGGCAGCGTATGGCAGGCAGTCTCCTCTTCTGATCGGCCTAGAAAGGTAGGTCTACTACAATATGTGCATCGTACTAAAAACTTTATATTGGTACGGTATCAGGATATGCAGTGATTGGCATTCGCTTTGACGCTACCGAACTTGTTGAGTTTGATAGGGGCAGGTAGTCCGGAAAATGACGAGAGGACAGAAGCCTATTGGCAAAATGACCTTGATTTTCAGAAAACTTAAAAAGAGTTCGACCTGTAATGTCCCACGAGATTGATTGATTACGCAGAGCGTTTCAGCCCTGCGACATTCAGGGGAGTTGTGCAGAACCAGTAAGATCTCTTAAGTCTACGTAAAACCTGTTGGAACACACCTTCTTCTCCGTAAGATTCTTTCTCATACATAGAAGCTGCTCTCTAAATCAGGTTAAGCAGAGGTGATGCACTGCGACGTAGATGGTGTGCAGTCTAGCGTGTTTACAGGGAGGTTTATGTACGTGGTCGAATGAGACAGAGTTATCAGAAGAAAATGAAAAGAAGGATCTGATAAATGACATCGGACTTTAACTTATGAAAGTAGTGAGAGTTACGGAAATACTGTAGCATTGAAGTTGAGCGCCACCACATGAGGCCTGACAGCATTCTAGAAGATTTCTCGACATATGAAACAAGTCCGATGCCTTACGTCTCTAGCAGCGCGAGAGAAGGTTCATACCTGCAACTTAATAAAAGTATCCTGTTGTCAATCCTGACATGCAGGGCCTCTTGTAATGGTACGACTAATATGTACTGTACTGGAGCATAGATAAATGAGCATGAAGCACTTCCAGCAGGTACCCTCCGTTGTGCAGTGTCTTGGCAACCTGAGTCATTGGAAATATTGCTAACGAGGTGGCAAATTTAAGCGCCCACCACACACCACAAGGTCTGAAACCGCACTCGAAGGGCTGATGCTAACAGGGGAAGGCTACCACATCTCCACCAGATCGGCGGCTTCCTGCCAGGCACGCTGCTTGTGCCATTTGCTGGCTTACGTCTTGAGTCGATGGTGCGAATTGGCTTCGTCTTCGATGGAACTTGGCTTTGCTTTATTCTGTTAATTCGGCATTTGGTAGGGTGGCCTAGGCTGAAGATAGTCTAATGCCAGGCACGGTACAGGACTGGCCAGGCACAGAACCAGTCCTGTCCCCGAATTTACGCCTCGATGCTTCATTGCCCCAGATAGTTACCCCTCTTTGCTTCTTCGACATGGGCTTTCAGGTACCAGGCCGGGCAAACCAAACTTGACCTGTCTGAGGCGAAAGAAAACACTGCCGGTCCTGGCACACAATTTGTATGCGATCATCATGCTTGTTTTCTTTCACCCCGAATTATCGCCACCCTCATGGTGGTCGTCACCATCTGCCAAAACCACAACAAGGCGACTTTTATTGACCAGAGCATTAGGACGTATGGAAGTCGCCTTTGTTTTCAACCTTCTGCCTCTCTGGTATAGTTAGAAATATCGTGTTTGTCTATAAATCATCGCATTCCCTCCGTTAACCAAACATTCTTTCATCACCCTCCTTATCATTCTTTATAACCATTCTTTGATATAATCAATTGTCATTCCTTTTTCCACACTCTCTTCAGCTAGTCTTTCTTTGAACCCGCTTCATCTTTCGCCACACCCATCGACCCTTGTTTTCCCACTACTGCCTGCATTGCGCTAGAAACCGCCAATCATCTGCCAGTTGTCTCTAGCCACAACAAGCTCAAACCGGCAAATATGACCTCCCCTCATGCGTCCCATAGCAGAAGAATTCTATGGGTATCGTTCGATGGTAGCGAGCTTCTTCTCATCTTCTGGGCCGACTATCTAACTTGTACCAGGCACCCTGGCCGGTGGTTTTGGCAGTTCCCGCGAAACCGTTGTCTCGGTCCTACCCACCTTGATTTCCAAGGCCCACAACATTATCCCGATTAACTTTAGTGGCGTAGGTGCCGATGGCACTTACTACGATCTTTTCTGGGGAGGTTTGTTATTTTCTGTCGCCCCGTATGTTCCTCAGCTGACTATTACAGGGGTTTGCGGTTGGGGAACAATGCGCAATGTCATGAACGCATATAGTGAGTCAGTCAACATATCGTTTTAGTTCTCCTGCTAACCTCTTCTTATTAAGAGAGCATATCTACAACTTATTCCTCTGGTGATAGAATTATCCTGTGCGGGTATTCTCGAGGTTCGTGCCAGACCAGTTGATACCGTATTTGTTAACATAAGCCCGTTCATTTCTTGAAAGACAGACCGGCTAACAACCTATTTGTAGGGGCATGGGCTGCTCGATACCTGGCCCTCATCATCAGTCTCATCGGTCTACCCGAACAAGGCGATAACGAGTTCTTCCACCTCTTGTACAAAGAATGCAAAAAGAACCCCATTTTGAAAGGGCCTATCACTGAAAAACTACTCAGCTATAAACGTACGTGTTGATGGAATTCATGCCTAACAAACTTCGATACTAACAGCTAATAGGCTGGACCGATGTTGAAATAGAGGCCCAGTGTTGTTTTGATACTGTTGGGTCCCTGGGCCTTCCCCTCTTCGGTCTCGCCAGACCGCTGGCTTTCCTTCGTCGGGGAACGAGAAAAGAGGACAGTGTCTCTACAGTCCCAAAGAGTAAGCACATCAATCTTCCATCCATTATTGCGCTACCTCTACAATCATTTGCTGACAGCGGGTTTTTCACAGACGTCAAGTATTCCTTTCACGCGCTTTCACTACATGAGACTAGAGAACCTTTCAGTCCAACGTACATGACTGGGGAGAATGTCCACCAAGTCTTCTTCCTCGGCAACCATGGTGACTTAGGTTGGGTAGTTGTCGATCAAGAAAGTTTTGTCCATGCTGCTCTCGCATGGATGATTCAACAGCTTCACTCGCATTCGAAGATCGAATTCGATGATGAGAAACTCAAGCGATACTTCAAAAGTAACCGCCCCAACCTGGCTCATTATCCTTGGGCAACTGGTCGCATTACACGCACAAGCGCTCCCGTTCTAGCATTCATGGGGAAGAAAGTGCGCAAGCCATGGCGCAGTCGCGGTGCTCTCGAGGAAGGCTCTGATGCTAGCCAGAGTCCTCGTATCAGTGGCTGTGCAGCGCACACGCTCCCAGAGATACAGATACATATCGGCGCTCGTGCTCGTGAGTCCACTGAGGAAAATGTCGTACCAGGCTACACCCTCAAGGCCCCCATTGAAGGCCAACCTTACTGGGCGAGACGCGGCGGTTCCAACCGGTCACTACGATCGCGCAAGAATAGCCGGGACGGCGTCCCTGTCAAGGAGCCCAACGAACCGGGCAGACTTGTTTCTCTGCCTGGGTCCGAGACAGCGAGTAGTCATGAGCAAGTCCATGACCGCATGTACCAGGCACCAGTTGGTCGTCTGGAGGCCTTACTTCTGAGGTTACCAGCTGCAACTGTATCTACTGAGCCTTGTTGCAAGGGACTCTCGGAGCAGATTTAGCTAAACCGCTCCATTACCTTTTTTTACCTTCTTTACCTTCTTTACCTTCTTTACCTTCTTTACCTTCTTTACCTTCTTTACCTTCTTTACCTTCTTTACACTATACTTTAAGTATTTTCTAGGACCCTGTCCTTCACAGTACACACACAAAGCAACACAATCGCAATCACAGATTGTTGTCTATCTGCTTTGCTTTTTTTATGACCCTTAAGTAAACAACCAAGATTGATGAGTTACGGATTAAGAGATACATTACGATACCTGGGTATAGGAATAGATTGGCATATAGTAATAATACAATCAAGGTGTTTTGTCTTTTATTCATACAGATAACAGTTCAAATCTTTCAATGGCCCGGCGATATGCAAGTGAAGAAATGTCTAGATATTAAAGTAGATGGGGACTCATGGTGTCAATTCAGGCCGGCCTTCTGAAAGCTCGCGCAAAAGTCAGTGTTTAACGATTTGTTTGAAGACTTTTAACAGGGTAACCTTCAAACTATTATATCCATCAGTAGTCCCTCATTCAAATCTCGCCTCATCCACGTTCCGAAGAAAACTCGCGTACCACTGCACAGTCTTTACATGTGCGACAGCACTAACCCTCTCATTAACAGTATGTATCCCTTCAATTGATAGGGTCGCTGGATCCCAGCCAGGCGAATAACGGAAGATGTGGCGACTCAAATTCCAATAATATTTGGTATCCGTATTTGCAGGCATGATACCAGGCGCCATAACGACTTGTTTTCCGTATAATGAGCGCGTAGTGCTGGCGAGTACGGACCACGGGCTTTCTCCAGTGCTATATGTTGGGGAGATCGGTGCGGGCTCGAGAACGCTGCCCATGAAACGAATGGTGATTGAGGATTCTTGTTCTGTTGAGTTATCGAAGGCATGAAGAGTGAGATTATGACGTTTCGCTACCTCGCTGGTGATTTTGGTGAGCTTTTGACGAATGAGGGCGGATGTATCACCGATATTGATGCGATGGTTTATCAACACGGTTGTTCGCTCCGGTAGTGCGTTCACCTTTACACCACCGTGTATCACATCGACTGCCTGTGTCGTCGAAATGAGATATCCAGCCATGCGATTCACCTTCGATACCAGATGTGGAAACAACATGCGCCTGGCACTCTCAAAGATACCAGTGCGACCTCTTTTGGGCAATAGGTACCTCAACCCCATCATAAAATCAGGTGCATGCTCGGCACCACACCATAAAAAGTCCAACAACGGATTGTCCTCATGAAGTTGAGGCGCATACGGGTCTTTTTCAATCAAGGTGACCAGCTCAGCAGCTATACCAGCGCTGGTATGTACTGGAGGCATCGAAGAATGACCGCCTTTAGCGCGCACAATAATTTCGACGTCAGCGTAGCCTTTCTCCGACACGCCTGGCACAGCAAAGTGTGTTCCCCAAAGCGGTAGAATGGGAGCTCCTTCGTCGATTATCAGCGCGATACCGTTTTCTCCATAACGGTCGAGGAGGAATGATGCGAGGAATGAAGCTCCGTGATGGCCTGAGATTTCTTCATCGAAGCCAAAAGAGAGAATTATTGTACGTTTGGGCGCGAATCCTGCTTCTAGAAGAGCTTCCACTGCCTCTAGAGATCCGATGAGTGTGTTCTTGCAATCAAGAGCACCTCTACCCCAGATAGCCGAACCGTCAAATTTGCCACTGAAAGGTGCATGCTTCCACTGGGAGGTAGTACTTTCAGGAACGGGTACAACGTCCTGATGCGCCATCAAAACCGTTGGCTTTAAGGTTGGGTCGCTGCCCGGCCATGTATATAACAGACCATGGGTATTGACTTTCTCCAGCTTGAGCCTCTCGTGCACGGTCGGAAAGGTAGTCTCGAGGTATCCTGCGAAGTCGTCGAAGACGTTCCAGCGAGGATCTTGGTCAACTGGGCCCATGTCGTCGTATGCTATTGTTGGAATTTGCATCGCGCCGGCTAGTCGCTGGATGCTTTGTTGTCGGAAAGTGTCCGAGTTCAGGTTCTCGAGCATGCTGACGGTGAATTGATCTTGAGAAGTTTCCGCAGATGCTTGGTGGCACAGTGAGTGTGAATTGGAGTTCAAGGCAGGGAGGACGACGGCAAGCGTGGCGGTGATAAGGCCCAGAGACCTCCATGGCCATCTTGAAGACGCATCGCGACCAGAGGTTTGACGTGCGGTCACTGTATCCTGACGCTGTTTATCTGACATTGCGTGCACGATAAATTCTCACAAAAGGTTTGAAATGCTAAGTGAGGGGTATCGTCTAGAAAAATGATTGATAAAGTCCAAGCTGATGTTTGCATGTGAGACATGTGAGCACGATTACCGAAAGCATCCTATGGCTGAACTCTAATGTTCCGTTACTTGTCAATCTGCTTGCCGATGAACAACAACAACGAATAAGGTTAATAATGGGGTTTCTTGTTACTAATCCAATCTTAGGTTTGTCATAAGGAATCTACTGCGTCGCGGCAGACCCAAGCTTCTCCTTCAGAACCATCTCCGTAAGTCTCCAACACTGCTCTCCCAACTCCTCATCCAGTGCCTGTGAAGTAGGTTCAGTAACCTTCCTATCCGGCACAATATAACACCCATCAATCCCCTCTTCATTAATAGCCTCACTCGTCGCCGCGAACAAAATTGGTCGACATCCCTGATCAACCGGATCTTTCAAAAAAGGCCTCACCAGCGCAACACCAACCTTTCCCAAAGTTCCATACGCATCAATAGCCTGCTCCTGCTGATCTGTCTTTACACCACCGGGATGCGTTGCGTTGATCCACGGTGCTTGGCCGGGCTTCATGCCTAGCTCGCCTCGTTGTTTGCGACGATGGAGCGCGCGGACGAGATGGATTTGTGCGAGCTTGGCGCGGTTGTAGAGGTACGCTGGACCGATATCTGTGTTGATTTCTTCCAAGTTGGCGAATTTGATAGAACCGGGTGCCGCGCGGTGCATGTCTGAGGATTGCAGACAAAGTCTGCTATCAGGCGTAGCAACAAGCTTGGGCAAAAGCGTCATAGCCAAATGATGCTGCGCAAAGACATTGACCTGCATATGGCTATCAATCCCATCCTTCGTCTCCCCATACGGACCCACGCCCAATCCGGCGTTTAGGACGAGCGCATCAAGCCTCGTTAACTCAGACGCTAACTTCTTGGCGACTTGATCCGTTTGGTGAAGATCTTCAAACTCAACCTGCACGAATTCGACGCGAGAGACATCGCCGAATTTTTTGAGGCCTTCGGCTGCTTCGTCGAGGTGGTGTTGCTTTTTGCCGAGGAGGTACAGCTTTTGGGGGTTGTGTTGGAGGATGTGGGCTGAGATGCCGAAGCCGATTCCCGCGCTGCCGCCTGTTACGACGTAGACTTTCCCGCTGAGGTCGGGGATGTCATTGTTAGGGTCGAAGGTGTTTCCGGTAAGCATTTTGAAGATGTGTGATATGATTGTATTTGAAATGTAGGTTGATAGGAAGAAGTTGAGAATTGTTGTTTTTCTTCTCTTTCCTTTTTTATATGTTTGTTGTATGTAGGTGACATCATGACGTCAATATGTGCACCTTCTCAATGCAGAGTCACTTCTATGATGAATCTATTCTGGATCAACCAGTAAATTGCCAGATGTGTTTCATGTGCTGAGCATTATGAATCAAATTGATTGGCCGTCGGATCGTTATCGTATCTCAATCAATTATCTCCATTGAAGTGATTGCACAGTGCCTTTAACACATCTTCAACCTATCTTCACTATCTTCCTCATACCATACTATCATTTCTCCTTCTTCTACCATTGTCTGTCGAGACAGTCTGTCCATTTGTTCCATGTCCGTTCGTATCCCTCCTCTTATTCTCACCACTCAACGGCTGCCCGGTCTTTGTAGCCAGAGTATCATCCCGTCCATACAAGAACCACAGAAATGCGCCCGTCATAAGTGCGCCACCTACAATATTTCCCAATGTGACAGGGATGATAGACATGTAGATAAACTTGCCAACACCGAAATTGGTCCCGTAGAACATGCCAATTGGGACCAAGAAGAAATTGGCGACGGAGTGCTGATAGCCCAGCGCGACGCTAAGCGGTATGTCAGAACTGGGTTCCGGTGAATAGATCTCAAACTTACAATGCCCAGATTGGAATCCAAATACCAACAATCTTGGAGAAATTGTCCTTGCTACTCATGGCAAGATAAACCGCCAATCCAACAAGCCAATTACATCCAATGCCTCTCGTGAAACTGTATCCCCAACCGACATTAACTCTCATCTCAGCTTGCGTAACCGCATACGATGACATAGCATCCGAATTCAGCGTATCACTCCACCAAGCTAAAACACCAGCAAAGAACAAACAACCCGCCAGATTGAACACATAACTGACAATCCAATTTCGCAAAAGGTCATAAACGCTCGTCTTTCTTTGAAGAGTTGTATACATCATGACTGTCATATTGCTCGTCACCAGTTCAACATTGGTGAGAATGACGAGGACGAAGCCGATGGGGAACGTGAATGCTGCGAGAAGAGTGATGAGAGAAGGGTTCGCTTCGCGCTGTTGTGGCGCGCCGCCAGCGACGACGAGATCGAACAGGGAACCCAGAGAAATGAAGATCCCGCCAAAGAAGGATTTGACTATAAGGTCTGCCCAGGGGAGTTTGGCTTTAGCGACACCGGCTTGGGTGATCAGTTTACATGTTTCTGGTGGAGAATGGGCGTCGACCTTTTCCATAGAGACATGGGGTTGGCGATCGTCTGTGTCGTACATTTTGTCGCGGTGGTTGGAAGACATTTTGATACCAGTTCTTGGAAAATGATTTACTGAAATCTTGAGGCGGATAATTTATATTTACTACTAAAGACGATGACGATTTGTTGATGGCACTAGGTGTGTTGAGTTTTACTTTCTCCTCGGCATATCCGGCATTCATTTCAGGGATCAACATGAATCATAGAGATTTACGGAGTACTACCGAATTTCCAGACTACAAATTGGTTTTTTTAGGTATGACGCAGTTGCATCTTTGACGTGTTGATGATGGTATGGTGGGTAATTCGCAGAGAAGTGGACCTCAAACGAGATATACTTATATTATTAATCGTTTAAGGTTAATATAAATTTTATTCCAACACTGTTATTTTATTCATTTTCTTCTTATATTAGGAGTGGACTATATAGTTAGGAGCTAGGCATTCAGACAGTTTACCATAAAGTGCATACATTAGTCCTAGATACTCAGCGCGATATTTGTTAATTGTAGGTGTAACAGTATTCACTCTGTAATTTACTGCGAGGTACCAACTATTAGCGGAATGTCCTTTCGCATTTTGCTCTTGAGGGCTAATAATATATGGACCTCGTATATCAGAAAGTGATCAGCCAAGACCTCGATCGCCATGTTTGTAACTCGGCTACAACGTATTGCATTGCAGGATATTCTTTCATGCCTAGGATCTTGACCTACGATGGGTATTGGGGCAGCGATAAAGCCACGGGGGAACCGAGATATATCTCAGATTGCGAGGCAGTCAAGCTGAACATGTCCCAATTAGCTTATTGCGGCGACTGGCTATCCTCAGTTCCATTCTCATAACGAAGCTGCCTCTTATAGGGCCCTATTGTTAACTAAGGCCAGTATATGGCCGAAATGTCCACTCTTCAACATCTTGTAGATGCCTTCCAGATGAAGAATCCAGATAGCGGCCAAACTGTTTTCTGCCTTGCTCCGCCTTTCCAAGCTGGTTCAGGTCCACTGGGCTGTGCATTTCCCGCCTTGTAACAAATAGTGTGCGGTTGGTGACTGTTGGTCTGACTGCATGTGACTACGCAAGCGCGCGACAAACAAAACTCCTATGTGGCGGGGTATCACAACCGGCCGTTGGCGGAGGCCCATGCCCATGTACTTAGCAAAGCCATACCCCGAACAAATATCTCATAGCAAGACAATCTGACCAGCTCAGCTAAAATGGCAGCGAACCAACGCGGACTCCAGCGACAGCTGATGAAGAAATATAACATATTCTTCGATGGACCAATTGATTCCATCGCAACGCCACAATGGCCAAACACTTGCAACACAATATTTGACCATATCCGGCAACTGGGCAGAACAGATTACTCGCAATACCGCGAGAGCATATCAGCGGATTTCACGCGATCTCCTTGGAGGTCTCAAGTTCAAAGGCGCGCCAAGCGTACACAGAGAAGGCCAAGCTGTGTATAGAAAGCAGGAGAAATGAAAGCGGTTGGCGATTGTCGCTAGAATCCGAAGTCATGGCTCGATTTTCTGTAGAGATTGCATGGTACGCCTCTTAATTCTATCTCCATTCATGGGGTTGTCACTGATTGACTAGCCGGAATTGTCGCGGTCGCCTTTGGCGATCTGAGCAGGAAGTTGTTGCGGCCACGCAACCAGGGGATGATGAGATTAATTCTCTCAAGGCTCGGCAAAGCAGGCGTCAATCCTGTACGTGCAATGTCAACGGCCTTTCTGGAGAAATGTAAGTGTTCAATAGCAATGAGCTCCAAGACAATTTTAATCAAGTCTTCTAGCCAGGAACAAGGCATCAGTCCATTGTTTGATGATAGAGCCGAAGAGGCTATCGTTTACTCGCCGGAATTACAAGCCGAGTTACCAACGCGTCAAGACCGACCTGATCGCGTATATGGGCTTCGGGTTACCGAGAGGCTGTCCCGACTGTTGCAATCAGCGGGAACTGTCAGAAACAGTCCGTTCAGGGTTGATGGCGACCCTCTTGTTTTCCCGTTCCTTGTGATTGAAGCTAAATCGGAAAAGGGTAGTGATGCCTTTACCGACACTCAGGCTCAGACTGCTTTCGCTATCAGAGAACTGCTTTCTATACAACACCAGTTAGCCGAGGCTGCGGAAAAAGATGGAGAGTGGGACTCCGGCCCGCTCGTCTGGTTTTTATCTTATAAAGGTGAGCAGTGGAGGGCATCTGCTGCATATATCCATACTACAAAGAAGAAGACGTCTTATGTGAGTGTCCCTATTTTGACCGTAAACACATCATCTAACTGGTACCACAGCGCGTTGTTCGTCTTTGGAGTGGCGGCGTTGACTCACTCGATAACGCGCTGCAACTTCTTCTAATAGTCGACTATATCGCAGATTGGGCTCGAGATATTTATCGTGAAGGAATCACCCGCAGCCTGCAGAAGATTGCTCTCGCCGATACCCAAAGTTTAGCTCACGATACCGACATTTTCTCTCTTGCAGGAAACGTTAGAAACTGGGATTGTGGCACCCGCGAAATGAGTGTACTCGGAGTCAGCCAACCAACCGAGGACCCTCTCCAGAATTTCGACTGCGAATACGCATATCTTCGAGACTCCAGATTTATATCTACAAAGCTCATTGGTCTCATCATCACTGAAAGCAACGTTGATGAGTTTCTCGGTACCGCTGAGTCTAACAACGATTTGAAAAAGCTTATTGATTCGCTGTTTTTATGTATGGAGCAGCCTATTCGAGTCCAAGGACACATGTTGGATGAACTGGAGTTTCTCTGGACAGAAACAGAGCGACGTTTCTCAGGACTGGCCCACCCAGACGAGATCTTCTATGTGGTTGTTACCTCGTCGTTCTACCTTACCACTAACTGGGAACAGACAAGAGAATTGAACTATCTCGCTGTTTCAGAGGTCCTTGTCAAAGACCTTGCCAAGATAGGCGATGTAAAGGTTCCTTCCCAACATATTGAACAGGCTCCTTTGGTCACCTCTCTTGCTGCATTCAGATGGCTGTTGCAAAGAACTGATAGATACAATCTCGCTGCTTGCCTGTCAAGATTATGTGTGGTCACTGGAACTAGGTTTCTTAACGAAAGTGAGCATAAAAAATGGGCAGATCTGCCTACCGCAGCGGAAAGCTCTGGGTCGGTTGATGGAACCCCTTTGATCAAACTTTGCCCACGCCCTCACGCACGAGACTTCGTAACCGGTATCTACTTGAAGTACCAAGTTGGTAGAAACGAGCCATCATCATCCATTTTCAGACTATCCACGGCAATGGACATTGTGTCTAGGCCAGAGCAGCCTCCCCTGAGTGCCAGGCCCTCTATGGAGCCTGAGTGGCTATGGAGACAGTGCGCAGGCTCGTCATTTATACACAGCCGGGATCAAACCCTGCTTCACGTTGCGTTGGATTCGAATTACCCTGCTTTCTCAGCGCAAACGGTCTGTGTCTTTATGCTGGACACAGTTGCCGTTGAGCGTGGGATAAGGCCAGACACACTCCTCACGCCCCCAGAGTATCATGTTTCGGCCAAGCCTTACAATCCAAAGAATGCCTCCAGGAGGGGTTGGAATTTCAAATCCTTTGTCAAGCCCGGTGCAACTGAAGCTTTGATAGAATGCCTCCGTTTCTGGCGTATACACCTGGAAACGTGCCGCATCTCCGTTGGTGGTTTACCGATGAGAAAATGGGAGATCTTGATGCTAGGTTGGAAAGTACCCTCCGTGACTAGCGATGAGTCTCAAGTTACCCCAGCGAGGCCTTTCAGCAGACTACCGTATCAAGTATCCCTCAAGGCGAGATTACTAGATCAAAGCGTGGAGGAGATGTTAGTTAACATGGTGCAAAGCGCTGTCGCTGCAGATGAGGGAGAATCGAGTACAGATCGTGGTCACAAAAGGCTTATAGGGGCTGTGGAAGAGATTGACTTAACTGAAGAAACGGCCCACGTTTCTCAACAAGCTCTGCATCAACAATCTTGGATTAGGAAATACTGTACAGACTTTCTTCCTGATGAGGAGGTGGAGAATATGTTAAGAGCAGGAAAATTTGCATAAGTGTAGTCAGGTTGTTCTAGTGGCACTCCCGGCGCAGGAGAAAGGGTAGATACGTACCAGTTTAGACTGTGCCTTTCCCTTAGGTACTTTTATCTATGACTATCGGGATATCCGTTTTAATCCTAGCGTATAGCTCCACCTAATAATGTAATGTTACATACATAGCTTGACGTATTTAACTAATCTCTGACCTGCAAGTATAGGAGTATATATCAGGACCCGGCTGCGTGGAGGGCAAATATCGAGAGCGCCGAGCGAGTTATCTCCCAGATGGCTCTTGCTAATCCTGTGCCTAGGACGACGGATGCAGCATCAAGGTGTTGTAACTCCTTGTCTCCGAACTTGATGCTACCCACTAACTATCTACCTCTTCTACTCGGGGTCTGCTAGTGACACATCTGGTGATAAGATGCCCGGCAATTGAACCGACTATCTGCCTCAAGTTCGTCGATAACAGCCACCTCCACTAAGACCTACCCGCGTGTTCCCCTCCCCCGTTCAAGAAGGCACCATCGAAACCTGCAATGCCTTTTAAAAGACTATCAAGGACGTGGAAACCTGCAACAGTATAGTCAGCAAGTATGGCACTTTGACACTCGAACAGTTCCTTAGTTGGAATCCCGCACTCGGCAGCGAATGCAAGAACCGATGGGCTAGCACGTACTACTGTGTTGGGATCTCAGATACGCTGACCACCGTGTGCACGACAACGACCAAGGCGGCCACTACAACCACCGTAGGCAATGGTATCGTCACACCTTCTCCAACGCAAGGCACAATCGCGAAGAACTGCGACAAGTTCCACTTTATAAAAGAAAGCCGAAACCTGCAAGCAACTAACCGCCCGCTACGGTATCTCCACGCAGCAGTTTTACGAATGGAATCCCTCCGTCGGGGCGAACTGCGAAGGTCCCTGGCTCACCAACGCCTGCCTTCACACAATCGGCTATGTCCACCCCGTGACCGCGAATTGCTACACAAAAAGCGAGAGCTTGCCCTGGGGAGCCAACAGGCCTGCCGCGCCCACCGGCGTAGAGTACTGGTGCGAGGGAAGTCTGACAAGGATGTGTTGAGCGCTTACATTCCCAACAAATCAAGACTGGGTGCTATAACGCTCCTTTTGGCAACATCATGATAAAGTTCTAGTTGCGCAACGACTTTAGTGTCGACATGCCCCTGTCGTAAGACAAGTGTGACCAGCTAGTCTAAATGGCTGTCGAGCGTTGCGATCGCGGAGGCTATCTCTCCTCTGAGAGCGGGTTTATCATGTAAGTAATTGAATTTTGTGCTGAAACATGGAAGTGAAGCTAACCTTTCATCTTAGGGGTGCTGTCACTGGGGGAAGGTGTGCATAAAGATTACTGTCAAGTTATTTTTAGATCAAGGGCCATATGTTTCAGGTTGAAGTATAACTCGTCACCGAGTAACATGATCTTTATAGCTAGGTAGGATGCTCTGTCAGCCCCTCTTGATTGAACCACGGACGTCAGACCCAATTCGTTGATTAAAGATCGGCTTTCCATTCATTCGGGTCGATGGTGAACTTAAATCTCTGTATGATATTAGTAGTGTTGGTAAGAGTGTGGGACGTATCTAATCTTACATCTAAGTTCGCATCACACTCAGTGTTGTCCTTGTCCTGCATCGAGAGCTTGATGATCCGAGTTTTCTTTTCCTGGAGCTTGACTATAGACTTCTGGGAGTTAGCCAATTCAGATGCTAAGAATTCTTGTTGGTATTACCTGTTCTACAGATCCCTCCGTTATGTACTTGAAGACGGTAACTGGGCGTCTTTGTCCCATTCTTACCACTCGAGCGATAGCCTGTTCTTCAATTGTCGGGTTCCACTGCGGTTCAATGATGTGAACTTTGTTCGCTTCGGTGAGAGTTAGGCTGAAGAAGCGTTAGTCTCTCATTACTGACGGTTGAGGTCCTGAAGTAAATACTTGCCCTACCGCGCCCGTGTTGATAGATATCAAGAGAACCTTGATAAGTGGATCTTGGCGAAATTTCGACATTAACTCCGTACGGTCAAGTGAAGGGTTGCGTCCATCGACTAGGACAAATGAAATGCCGTCAGACCTAAGCATTCTCGCAAGTATATCTAGCGTATCCCTCCAGCTAGATAATACAACGCTGTCTGTGTGTCAGTATGATCAAAATAAATGTCCCCTCATGCCTACCTCTTCGCATCTCTATCCAAGCACGATGTCTTGATGTTGTTCAAGACTGTAGACATCTTTGAAGATTGTGCTCTGAAACTATCACCAGACGATGTGAGGCCTGCACTTCTGGTTTGGGGATCTTCATCCATCGTAGATCCGTTAGGCGAAGCTGTATCATGGGGCGATGATGCTGCGGATGTGGCCTTGGTGGTTTCGTCTGATAGGATCCGACTGCAAAGAGGGCAGCTGTCAATTGCACCAAGCAAGTCATCTTCCAGGACTTTCTGGTTACAGAACTCGCAAGCTGGCTCTACGAACGGGCTTCTTGAATTGCTTCGTTTCATCTTGGGTACGGCCGGGTGATTTGACCTTTTCTGATTGGTCGTCTTGATTTCAATGGCACCGTGGTTGCACACCCTGCGAAGTTTCATGATCGCCGAAAACAGGATATTGGACTTTTTGGACCCCGCCTCCTTACCCGCCATTTTATCGAACTCGTCGCGACACTCGCTAAGGATCTTCCCGAACATGGCTTTCTCAGCCTCTGTTGGCGCCACCCTGATAGTACGTATGTAGGTTTCTGGTAGGTTAAGCTTCGTTTGGGTTCTTCTGAGGCAGCAAGCTTTCAGTAAAGCTCTTAAGCTTCGAGATGGGTCAAAGAACTCGTCATGTGCATTCGAGCCTTTTCTGAATGGTTTCACGATATACTCCTCAAATGCCTTGCTGTGGCAAAAGGGTCTGAATTGGAGGAACTGCAAGAGTGATCGAAGGTCATCAAGACTGTTTTGTATAGGCGTGCCTGTGAGGCACCATCGCGTTTCACTTTCAAGAGCAACAGCAGCTTTGTGCATCTTTGTCGAAGGGTTGCGTATGTGATGGGCTACAGTAGTCAGTAATGGTGGAGGAAAGATTGAAAGGGTAGGGAAGTTGCCTTCATCTAGTACGACCCTTGACCATCTGATAGAAAAGAGGGTTTTGTCGCCACTGTGATCCTTTTCAAGCGTGTGATAGGTTGTCAGAACGATGTCACTGCTAAGAAGATGGTCTCCTTTCCTAGCTCTCGTCTGGCCGTGGAAAATCTCGGTCCGAAATGTTTGTCGTTGGAATCGCCTAAACATTATTAGCGGGGTCAAATTGTGCCGTCTATAACGTTTTCACTTGCCGATCAATCTCGTTCTTCCAGACATCAATCAATTCTTACAAATCATTAGCAAGAATCCCTCATAGCCATTGATGAATTGAACCAACGTACGTCGAGAAGGTAGAACAACCAGTGTCGAGTTCGACCATGCCTCAACATCCTCACTTCGACTCGCCGTGGATCCTGCCTGAAATTGATTCAGTTGTTTGGAGCAGAGAATCGCACTTAGAATAGTCAGCGTTTTGCCGAGGCCCATCACATCAGCGAGTATCCCGCCAAGACCTGGTGGGTCAGATTGGAACACGGGGCTATACTGAGGTCAACTAATGGCTACAATTTGTAACAATAGAGGGGGGCAACTTACCCTTGGTCAACAGATATAAACATCCTTTTGTTCATATCATAAGCCATATCTGGGTTCTCTCGGCCTAGTACGAATTCCACTCCTCGGACTTGATGACTATGAAAGGTTCAGGTTAGCTTCGTTCTGCTCTGGAAGCCTGTGATATGAAAAATACTCTTTGAGTTTGGTTGTAAGCAGATATTGTTCGAAGATTGGCTGCAGATAGTTCAGGCGGAATTCTCTTGTATAACTTGTATAAAGATCATCAGACCAGTCTTCCATGCTTTCCATGGCTCTATTAACTGCTAGGGATGTATCAGATGCGCCATCTTCAACAGTCGGGCCCACGAAGTGCCTGAGATCAGTCTTCTCCGCCGTGGAATAAAAGTATTGGGGATTGATATAGATGATACCTGACTCTAGAAAGACCGGGTGTTGCAGGTATGATGATACATCGGACAGCGCTCGATCAACTTCGTCCATTAGGTTTCTCGGGCCGTAGACATTGACTGTGCCTTTGACTGTTGATTTGTTTGTTTTGTTCCGTTTTCCAGATAGGAGGTTGACGCCAACAACCGCTGAAAAAGAGACATCGGGCACTTTGTTAGTAACGTAAGCCAGAATCAACGCTGTATTCTCGTCTAGAAAACATCGTTGTTTTGTCTTAGAATCAGGATGAGCCGCTAGGTAGCAAGCTCCGGCATGGACCTGTATACCCAACAAACAATACCGGTCCCAAGGCTGCGTCTCTTTCGGCACTTTGATGCTGGAGGTTAGCAACATATAGACCTCACATATCTGCAAATCATCAGCGGTTATCCCAATCATGTTTTAATAACTTGTAAGGCCATCTACGACTTACTGTGCCGTAACAAATCCTCCTATGTCTAGGGCCCACGATGGTTGTTTGAGTTACCGCGTCGTTGTCAGAGGGTACCCAGCCCAAGCCCATGAGCAAAGGCTCAGATCGGGACGCGTTCGAGCTGGCAGTTTCACGTCCGCGTCGTTTTGCCGCGTTGCCATCAGTATCGTCATCGTAATAACGCTGCCGCTTCGAAGATCCCATTTTCTCAAGTCTGGGAAGTCAATATCGCAATTGAATGTTTCGCTAAGAGATGAACTTGTGGGGGTATTCGATAGGAGGATCAAAGAGACTGGTAGATTTGGATTGCGCCTTGCTGACCATTTTCAAGCCACTTTTACCTAACAAGGCTGTGCATGCCACAGACCTCTGATCCTGGTATCGACGGTCACTTTTGACTGGTGTCTCAAACTGCATGGCGCAAACCTGTCTGCCTTAGGCTGAAAGTGAGGCTGACACAAAATGGCAGATACTGGGCGCCTAATTTTCCCTGCTTCTCTCTCTCCTCTAGACTTTATGTCAATATCCGATATTTATCAAAGTTCTGAACCACCAAGCAAGCCTTCCCAATACCCAACACGTCTAACATCAGATCTTAAATTAGCAACTTGCCCGGCACGGGCCGACCTCACTGCCATCTATCACTAACGGCAGCGACTAAAATATGGCCCTACCACAGCGACTTAGCTTGGAAAGGTCTTTGAATCAGTTCCGACGAGAGCTTACTGATGACCAACAGAAAGAAATCAGCGGTGCGAACCGGAAGGCCATCAAACATGAGATCCAAAAAATCCAAGAGAAACTTGGGCCGGAAAAAGGCCTTTGCGGACTTGCCAGAATCGAAAGGTTTCTTGAGGCGATGGAACAAATTGAGAAGCTTGTGACGATATTCCTCAACGTAAGCGAAGCTGTGGCATTCATTTGGGTTAGTATTCCTTTTATTCCAACATTTGGATCTTACTGACCAGGCAAGGGCCCTATTAAGCTTGTTCTTATGGCGGCTACGGCATGAACAGGTTGTGTTAGAAAGCTTCTCGATGTTTATGATGAGATCGCGGATGCACTTGACAATTTGGCCTTCTTCCAATCCCTTATCAAGAGCGACGCAAGGCTCATTCGAGTGTTAGAAGATTACTTCTCTGATATCCTTCTCTTCCATCACTCTATCTTAGACTTCTTCTCCCGGCCAGGTTCGTTCTATTTTTCCGCTATCGATCCCTCTATTAATTATTATAGATTGGACAGGCAAATTCCAATGGGCCTGGGGAGATTTCCGACGAAAGGTCAAGCCGACCATCGAAAGCCTGAAGAAGAAACAACAATTGTTGTCGGCTAATAACCTGCAACCGCACGCAATTCTCAAGGAGATACAGGACTCCGATTTGTACGCAAAAGACCAGTTCAAGCAGATTAACTCCGGTCTTGAGGGAGTGATCCGTTCCGAACAGACGAGAAGTCAGAGGTTGCACGAACAGGAGATTAAATCGTTCTTAGAAAGAAAGTTAAACATTTCTTTGGAAAAAGTAGCAAGTCAGCTAGACCTTCCGGATACAGTTCTGAGTTCATCTGGCAGCTGGGTCTTCTCTGATGATACTTTCAGATCTTGGGAATCTGATACGTCACCACGGGGCTCCGTCTTGTTTTTGACCGGGTGTCCCGGGGCTGGTAAGTCCATTAGTGGCTGTTCTTGGACGCCTCTACTGCTAATACTGAGCCTCATACATAGGAAAATCTACTCTGGCAAGAACAATAATTCATCACTTGAACCAAACAGCATCACAACAATCCTCATCTCGGTCCTCTTTATCATACTACTTTTTCAAGCAAAACGATGTTGATCGCAGATCAACCCGATCAATGCTCTGTCATATCATCACCCAGATGATAAACAAAAACGACACAATAATGAAGTTTGCGTACGATGAATGTTCTTCCCAAGACTACCTCAATCTTTCTAATCTCAAGAGTCTGGCCTTGGATTGCTTGTCGTCACAGCGTGAAAACATCATCATTCTTGACGGTCTAGATGAGGGCATGGGTAACGAACCGGAACTTGCTATTAAGTGGTGTTTAGATGAACTCCTCAGCACGCTCTCCTCACGTGGTTGTCACGGTAGGCTCTTGATCTGTGGACAGGAAGATGGAAGGATCGACCCCCTTATGGCTTCGTACCCCAAAATCCGTCTTGACACCGCGAAGCTCCATCACAAGGACATCGAGGAATATTGCGAAGCCCGGGCCTCCGTGATCGGTGAGAGATTCAGGCTGAGCTTTGACGACAGAAGGGAATTGATACTTAGAGTTACAGAAACATCAAAGGGTATGCTCAACCAATTGAAAGGCGGAATCTCGAAGTGAAAGTACTAACGGTCACCGGTAGGGATGTTTTTGTACACGAAGGTAGTGTTGACAAACCTGACATCAATGGGATCGAAGAAAGAGTACAAAGCTGAGTTGGCAAGCGATCGTTTTCCGCGTAACTAAGATGAGGCGTAAGTACCTTTTAACTCTACTATTCCCTGCTGACCCAGATAGCTATGAACGCATTATCCAGCGTGTCGTAATTTCCGCGGAGCCCTCTGCTCAATCAAGCGCTAAGAAGATCCTTGGCTGGTTGGTGTGCTCTGAGAGGCCACTCCGATGGCGCGAGATACAGTCGAGATTCTGCATCAACGCGGATGGAGCACTTTCCGACCCAGATGACCTTCGTGCAGATAGCTGCAAGAAGCTCTGCAGCTCGCTAGTCGATGCTACAGATTGTGAACTTTTTCCAGGTGTTATGTCTGAGCAGACTATGACGATGATCCATGAAACAGCAAGCAGGTAAGCTCATGCGCACAGCTGGTGGTCTGTGGCAGTGTCTCAGGCTAACCTCATACCACAGATACCTTGTTCACACCGGTACAATTAACGTTATGCAGGAACATATCGCAATGTCGCTCTTTTGCTGCCGTTATCTTTCTTCCAGCCCATTCCTCACCATTGACAATGATCACACCAAAGACGTTGTCCAGTCCGGCTACTTCAGCTTTATGGACTATGCGGCGGTTTATTATCGATCACACGTTCAGAAGGCAAAGGCTTCCAAGGACTTTTTGGACTCGGTCCTTGATATCAAGGGAGTCGACGAAGCGTTATCCAATTTAGAGAAAGCATATCACAGCAACAGCCAAGACAGAATAATTGAGGGAAGTACCTCTGAAGGCAATAGTAAAGGCCTCGATTTTGCCATACAAGACAAGGTACTTGCAATACGGAGCGTCATTGTTACGCAAAGGTATAGCTTGTCTCAAAACGCAGATTTCCAAGACCTCGAGGGTCCGAAAAGATACAAGTGCTCCAGACTTCAGTGTTGCAAGTTCTCCGTTGGATATAAAAGCAATAGCGCACTCCAACAACACCTCTCCAGTCACGAACGGCCCTTCAGATGCAATCATGACACATGTTTTGCCCACATTCTCGGCTATGCGTCAGAACAAGAATTACAGCAACACACCAGGACTTTCCACCTTGACGACTCAGGATTCGATATTACATTCCCCACTAGCAGCAAGAGTGGCAAAATGGACTTTATTAATGCTTGTCAGTCTGGAGACCTCAAAAAGATTAAACTACTCCACCTGTCAGGGACAGATCCTCTTGGTCCCTCCTATACACTCTCGCCTTTGTATGTGGCCATGGACGCTGGGCACGGACACATCTGCAAATACCTCCTCGATAATGGTGCCAATCCTTTTAGGAGTCACTCCCACACCAAGCCAAATGGAAGATCACCCATCCAAATTGCGATTTTCCATAAGAATATGCCTATGTTGGAGCTATTCCTATTTGGTTATCAAGACCTCATATTCCATAAGTACGGTCTTGCGGCTTGCGTGTTGGACATTTTTATCCAATACCCAACTGCTGTAGACCTCTTGCTCCGGCTGTTGGCCACCAGACCATCCGCAGAGCATTCAGAGACGGTCAAGTCGATTATGGCAAAACAGTTGGTGTCCTTATTTCGTGTCTGGGGGAGGAAAAACCAAGTCTTTCCGGGCACTATGATTGACAGCCCCCACTCGAACGACAGCACGCTCTTACACGAAATGTTTCGTGGACGATTTCCAAAGCTTTACGATCAACATGGCACGTCTATAATAAACCAAAACTGCGAAGAATAGGAACTCTGTCAACAAGCTTTCAAAACAGACACCCAATTACTTCGCGATGCATTTCTCTTGAAGCAATATCCTCTTGCTGCATTTCTGATGGATTTAGACCACGAGAACCTGTTACAGGCACAAGATCCAAGCGGCGAAATGCCTCTGCATAGTTTCATCGTCAAATCTTGCAAAGTCCCTTGTAACGGCTGTGTCGTCATGGCTGAACGCCTTGTCAAACGCGATGATGGCAAATGTGCCAATGTCGCTAATCGCGAAGGCAAGTTGCCACTACATCTTGCACTAGAAGAGCAGATTCAACCAGATCTATTGCAAACCCTTTTGAAATTCACAGAGGACTTGAATCACAAGGATATGGTAGGAAACAGTCCGTTACATTATGTGCGAAGCGAAGAAAATTTAAGCGTCCTTTTACAACATAAGGACCTCAATCTCCTTAGCAGAAATCAGCTGGGTCAAACTATATTTACGGTATTGTGCAGCGATAAGGAACGTTTCAAAGAGCATATGATTAGATCTCTTCTTGATACGGATAAACGGCTTGCATGGACAGCTGACGATTCTACACAAAGGCTTACCCCTCTTCACTATGCAATGGGACACGCAGGAGGTAATCGCTTCGAAGCTGTATTGGCGCTTTTGCTCCAGCTTCCCGAAGTTGAACAAATCCTTCAGGGCTTTTTAGTGACTGGGGCTAGAGGTTCTGTAAGCTTACGAGAATTCGCCCGTGAGAGGAGTTTAGAACGGGCATTAGATGCAATGGATAGGATCAGGTTCGGGCTGCCTCCTGGTCACTAGATAGACAAATTGACAAATTCTTTATATGTAACAAGTAACTATCTATGGATGTAAGAACCCGTTTAAGTGCTGCTATACTAGCTGCCTATATGATAGAGCATTTTACCGGGAGTATACTTGGGTTTTGTTTGAGGTGCGTGTTGTCTAAGCCTATGTCTTATCTGTTATCTGAAAACATTCATTGATCATTCTCTTATGAATTATGCTAAACGTTATAACCTTTCTCAGTTAAATGATATGATGTGATGCTGAATCGGGTAGTTAACTAGCTATTTTGTTACGATGAACTAGGCAGCTTCTTGTCAAGATTTGTCCACAGTTGAGCCTTGTGTCAGTCTGCGATTCAAAATCTATTTAATTACGTGATGAGGAGTCAGGTCTGTCGTTTTACGAATGCCGTTGATAAGACTAACTCTTTATTTTCATGGTTTTTTAAAGTTCAACCGTTCCAGGCCCAATTGCGCGGACCTATCTCTCTTCAACAACAACGCCCCACTCGTGATCCTCGTTCCCGAACATAATGTATCTCCAAAATGATACCGTATTGGGTAGTTCATAAGCACATTTTATCACAATTAACTGGGCAGCTCCTTTTTAAGATATATTTATAGTTAACCCTGGAATTAGATCAGCCTGGACCCTTGGATACGGAGGCAATGCTGTAACTCGCTGGATCCTCTCTGTGGGTATGAAAGGCATGAAGTCGGGATTCGCCTTCTAAGTAAACACGGTGCCTCGATCACAATCAGAGACGATGAAGGAGCTATGGCATCACACTTGGTCGCTGAAGGGTTGAATACATTGACATTCCTTCGCTATTACGTACCAAGCCAGCCGGCCTTGACACATACCAACGTGTACGGAGAGTCGCTTCTTCATTATGTAGCTGCGAGTGGGATGTACGAGAAAGTCAAATATCTGTTATCTGGCAGTCATGGCTTCAACAGAAATTCTGCCAATAGCACGGGATGGACGCCTATCATATACACTCTGGCACCCGGCTCGCGAGTCTATAAAATAGACCATGCAACTATCAACTCTGCGCGTATTCTCCTTTCTCATGGGGCTGATCCTACGGCTATACCTGCTGAGGAATTGACTATCTGGCATGTCCTTGGAACCTATCAATACAGGAACGGAATGAGCCCAGTTGACAATGGAATGACCGATAATGAGGCAGAGCTTAATGAGGCGGAGTATGAGAAGGACTAATTACTTTTAAAGGAGCGTTGTGTCATCATGTCGGATCCAGAGTTTCAAGAAAGGCATGGGGCCTTGAACCGCGGTTCTAGGGCTACAAATCTCGCTCGTGAACTCCTGAATGGGCTTTTAGACTTTTCTCCGTCTATTACAGCCCCGGAGCGGGTCTACTTCAGTGAGATTGATCACAAAAGCAATCCTTGCAACAAGGCTGCCCGGGGTGGAAGATTGGGCAAGCATATTCTTCAGCCTGCTCATCGTGACTCGGGGCTGCTGAGCATGGAGCTGCAGGCGTGGCTAGTTTAGTTTGCGAAGCTGGGCTGGACAAAAGGGCTCGGAACAGCGAGGGCATGATACCATGGGACCTTGCTGAACGAAGCAGGATCATCGGTGAAGCTAAACTGCGACTGCTACAAAAGGCGAAGTGGGTCTTTCACGTATAGAAACGCAAGTGTGTGTGGACCAAGGAACAGTGCCTAGGCTAAGTTTCTGCCCCATGCTTGAGAAGGGGTTTGACGGCAAAGTCGTGAATCTTCTTGGAATATACGAAGTCATCTTTCACATGCCGATGCAACATAAATCAACTAAATCAATTCCTAAAAGTCCTTCTTGGCACAAAGCGCATCTGGCTATAAATCGTACAGGTAAAACTGACCCTGTGTTATCTCGAGTTTTAGAACCACTAGCTGACCGTGTCATCTTACAACCGACACTAGCCTACATTTCACCGTACGTACATAAAAACCTCTCACGCTACTCTTTAAACGGTAAGTTACAAGTTCTTTTTACAGATCGTATATAAAGTTATTATTTGTGTTTATTGGGATTGTCCAATTTAACACCTTATACGATAACACCCTCAATCTATTAATCTGTTATTCTTTGCGACAATGGGCATTGGAAAGGCCTTAAGAAATCCCTCAGACTTTGAGAACGCACAAACAATTTCTATCCCAGAGAACGAAAGTCTGCAGTTTGAAGAAAATACTGCGAATTCTTGCCCCTCGTCAAAAGAAGATAACTTCCCTGAAGGTGGCCTGCAGTCATGGCTTGTTGTCTTTGGAGCCTGGTGTGGCCTGTAAGTGATGAATCTATAGTTCCTAGTAAGGACTCTGTAATAGTGTGCTCATAGTGATTCAGCTTCACGGCCTTAGGCACCACGAATACCATTGCAATATTCCAATCATATATTTCAACGCACCAACTATCCCAATACAGTCACGCAACTATCGGATTTGTCTTTTCTACATATACCTTTCTCGCATATTTCTGCGGTGTCTACATAGGGCCCTTATTTGACAAGTTTGGCCCTAAGTGGTTGATCGTTGCTGGGACACTTGCCATGACCGGGGGTTTTATGCTGTTGAGCATTTGCCATGGTAAGTTCAAGGCCTCTGACATTCGCAATTAACACGCTGGGTCTCTAACACTCAGTGACCCAGAATATTGGCATTTTATGCTTGTATTTGGAGTTTTAAATGGCACAGGCTGTGCACTCCTCAATACCTCTTGTGTCACCGCCGTGGGGCACTTTTTCCACAGGCGTCGGGGTCTCGCTACAGGCATTGCTACTGCCGGTGGCTCAGTTGGGGGAGTTGTTTTTCCGCTTCTACTCCAAAAACTGATATCGTTTTCCACTCTTGGCTGGCCTTGGGCAGTCCGAATCTTGGGGTTTTTGTGCCTTGCCTTGACGGCAATGTCGAATATATTTGTTCGTACCAGGCTCCCACCTGCTAAGAATAATAGCATTCACCCCGACGTGGCTATATTCAAGGAGAAAGCATTTCTTCTCACGACTATCGCTATTTTCCCCATGCAATGTGCTCTCTCTATCGCCATAGCTTACATCAGCTCTTACGTTGTCTCACAAGGATTCAGCCAGACGTTCAGCTTTCAGATAGTGGCAATCTTGAATTCCGGATCTTTCTTTGGACGCACATTGGCGGGATGGTGGGCCGATCACATTGGTCCATTCAACGCCAACATTCTGTCCGTTCTTTTATCTATGTTTACATGTTTTGCCATCTGGCTACCATTTGGACATAGCGAGATCGGAATTATATTTCATGCTGTCCTTATAGGGTTTGCGAGTGGGAACAATATCAGTGTCAGTCCTGTCTGTATTGCCAAGCTGTGTCCGACCACTCACTACGGGCGATATTATGCGACTTGTTTCACGATTGTCAGCATAGCTAATCTGATCGGTAACCCTATTGCTGGAAGAATTCTAACCGCCTGTGACGGGGACTTCTGGGGACTGATTATCTTCACTGGAACATTATATACTCTCAGTCTTGTGATGCTTGTCATCACGAAAGGCGTGAGCGTTGGGTGGAAAGTCAGGACTGTCTTCTAGCTACTTTGGAATCTGGCTGGATGATGTGAGCCATACCTTTGAGACCCGTCTCAAGTGGTATAAAGATAAGAACCAATATCTATCGCTATTACGGCTATCCATATAGACGGTCCGCCAATTGACAGCAGAAATGTTGTGGGTTTTCGCAGATTGACCCCAAGTATGAATAGCAGCTAGGTTCAATTGTGCCGTATGTAATCAATCACGCATACCAATTAATCACTGAATTCCGTAAGCCAGTCCTCTTTTAGTTGCTGAAGTAACTCTGCCGTCGAGAATCCCGTCTGGCGCTGTATGCTAACCAATAGATCTTCTAGACTAGACCGTTGCACCTGTGTGTCAAGACACAATCCTGCCAAGTGAAGTGGCTGTATAAGATGCATCTCAGCGGCTGGAGGGGGTTGGCCAGCCGCACTGCAGATGTCTAGTGCATGCTGCTTAACTTGTTGCGAAATCTGTCGATATATCCGAAGACGGTTTATACCACTCAGAGGACTGTGTAAAATCAATAAAATACGGGAAAAGTGATACAATGGTATGGCGGCTGCCCCCATAGGATGTGCAATGAACCATCCTTGCATCGGTGCGTCAGGGTTCCTAACAGAACTTCCTGGGTTATTGTTGAGGGCGGCTGGCCCCAGCTGAGGCTGCGAAGACCCCAAACAGGGCTCGAAAGTATTCGGAAGTGCCGTATACCAATCGCTTAGATATTGGTCCACTTGCCCCCAAAGCTCAGTCCTCATACCTGAGAGGCAGTTGAGGTTAGTAGGCTGATGTGCTTGGCAATGCTCTTGAGACTGCTCATCCACCACGATAGAATCCAGGATCCTGAGAAGGATCCACAGCAACGTTCTGCAGGCGACGGTTTCGGTCATCTTTGGCGAGCGGGAGCGAATGTCACGAACCAGCGACATCGGAATGAATTGCTCGCCCACTAAAGTAAAAGGAAGCCCTGATGCCTGCCACAGTCGCGTTTCTATAACACCGAGCCTTGGCTTACTCCGTCCAGCGTATGAGATAATGTAATCAAAAGAAACAAAGCTCCAAAAAGATGCTTTCCAAACTCTCCGCAGACTAGTTTCAGGGACGTGCGGGCAGAGAGAGTCATTGGAAGCCGTGGCTTCGTGCTGTTGTAAAGCTAACTGAAGTAGGTGGTGGGCCCCAGCCATATGCCTATCTTGTCATTAACGGGTTTCTGCGAGAGGATACGCGAAGGTCAAGCTCACTGTACCATGCTCGAATGGCGGCTGTCCATCAGCTCATAGGCCAGTAAGATTGGCATTGCAGCCAATAGATCGCCGATACCTTCCGATTGATCTAGGTGCCCTCCAATAGGTCTCTCTGTTGGCATTGGACGTGCTGTGAACAACCTTAGTCGCAGCCCTGGCTGCGTAAATTCGTGTCTGTCGACAGGCGGGCTTACTGATGGATTCTAGAGCTTTGATCATGGAGCGAATGGCTCTATCGTAAAAGCTTGCAGCCTGGAATGACCAATCCACTGATAATTTGGCATCGGAATCCAGGGTTGCCGAACGTGTCGCGCTGTCTCTATTGTGTTGGGTCTCCTTGCCTCGGTCGAGGTTTGCTAGTTGCCTAGCAGCTACTGCAGCTAGACTGTCCCTTAGCAACCTGCTATGGCATGCTCTTACTGGCACCACATAGCCGAAATATCTTTCTGTATCAAAGATATCTAGCCACGGGCTTATGATTTCCACGAAGCGGCGGATAAGAAGTGGTAGAAGATTGGTCTGGCGGTAATCCTCGTCGGCAACTTCAGGGGTGGCATTTTCTTCAACGTTGTTCGGTGATGTGGGTTCAACTCCAAACGGCGTGGCTGGCTGTGACTCAGTCACAGGCTGGGGTACTGCAGGGTTGGCTCCACATGCATTGGCCTCAATTGTGTAATAAACAGCAGGGTCCAAGTCAAAGAACCTATCATCGTTGGTAACCCAGTCTCGAGCGTCACTTGTAGATGCGATATCCAAGCGGGCCTCGGAGTGCACTTGCCCGGCAGAGGTACCAGCTGTTGAGGGGTCTGCGATTGGTGAAATTGTAGGTGGTGACGAGGCCGTAGACGGCATTTCTGTGGACCGACTGAGGGTAACAGAGAAGCGATCGCCCAAGTCACTTCTGGAGAATTTCTTCTGAAGTCCCGGCCCTTCGTCACGGAATGGCCGCTTGCGTTCATAGCCGGGACACTGCTGCGAGTACTTCTCGCAGCGCTGACAGCCTGGCTTCCGTCTGTCACACTAACCAGCGAGCGTGAGACAATAGCGGTAAGGACGGACGACTCTGACTTACTTTGACTCGGCGATCTCGGCAGCGCCCACAAGAGGACTGGGCGAGATCAGAAGATTGCATGGTTGAGTGTTGTCAGAACTGACGAACCCTTCCCACCAAGCTCGCTGTTGCAGAAAATGGATAAAAGGGACGAAGGTTTTAAGTTCTCGGCCGATTATGATAGTCAAGCTCGCCAAGCCCCTAGATCTCAAGGCACCAAGTAGAATCCGAGCATCGCGCCTCCATGACCCGCATGGGGTAATAAGATACGAGGTGTTATGTAATGCCATGTTGTGATTAGTTAAATAACTTAGCTACTGTTAGTGGAATCTTAACCTTTTACTTAGTCTTATCTATACTTAATCTGGTAAGAAGGACTATTAGCTACTATAATTAAGAGCTTTAATTTTACTTATTCTTACTTAGCTGCACTAAATCCTCTTTCCTATAATTGTAACTATAGTAAAATAGAGTTTAAACTGACATCCTTGAGCCCGCTCTCAGTTATATATCCTCCCTCGGTTTGGAGAAATTCCTTAGAAATCTTAATATAAAAGAAAAGAAGTCTTTTAAATATTATAGAATATAACTTAGAGAAATGAAAAGCTTATTAGGGAATTCTTAAAGCGTTAATCTATTTAAATAACTGGATATAAGGTGTTTTACATTTATTCTCTCTTAGAAACTACAACTTCATCCTTGATGCGTAATGTAATCCCTACTGGAACAACATAAGCGTAGCGGCCAAATACAGGTCTATCTGCGTTGATGTTAGTTACGAGCTATATACTTTGAAAGGTCTTGATCTTACTGGGGGAGGTACTTAATATCCGTCGATCTCGAGCGAGCAAACCAAAAAGCTGCTGTTCTCTGCAAACGCCCGTGCCCGTAGCCAGATCCGCATTGAGACTCAGGCAGCGGGTGGTATGGCACATGCAGCAAATGAAAGCCTTGGAGCTCTTGTCATGGCTAGATGTAACGGCCAATTGCCGCCAATGATCTTCATCAAAGGCAGGGGTATCATGGCTAACGGCAATGTGGATGTTAGGGCGGAAACGAAGGATAACGTCTTCCGATTGGCAGCTTCGTGGCAGCCGCGATCTTGCTTCCGACTCAGATGACGAAGAGGTTATTAGAAACGAAGCCGCATCAGCAAAGCGCACTCTCTGCCCTGGCCTTGCTACCCCAGACTCAAGGTCGGTGGTCCCAGGAACTTCTCGGCTACCGTCCCCTCCAATGAATAGAAGTCGTATACTTTGACCCAAATGTTTGCTGAAAAAAGAGGCCGGAACCTCCCCCATGTCAATACCTGTAGCGTCCGTGCCAGCAACGTTGACTGTGTAAGTTCTCGATTGGAAACAGCATAATGGCGACGGTGTAAGGGGAATAGTCATGCAGGATTCCGCTTCCGCCTTGGTGTATTTCACAGTGAGATTGGACCAATCATCGTGTATGGAAGGCTGGAACAGGGCCAAAGCAAAGTGTTTCTTGATTGTGAGATGTTCAGCAACTTGATTTGGATCGACCGGCTCCTTGATGAGAATATACTGACGGTCAAAGCGAAAACCTTCGCTTGTTACCTCGGCATATGTGACTTCAACTGGCAGAAGGGATTTGATCGGGTAAATGAAAAGCTAGAGCAAAATCAGCATGGACAATCCCCGATGATCAGCTCCGTAAAATGGGGAAGAATCTTACACGTTGGATTTCCATGGTTAGCAGCTGAGAGATAAAACAATGAAATTACTGCGCGGTTGAGCTTCTGGGGGCTCGCTCCCGTCACAACCTGAACCAGATTAATTACATAGTCAGGGCCGCTGTGGCGATCTCGCTGTTTTATACTTAATCGGGTTAGTGATAGCGAGAGACAAGCTTGCCGGGCTTGTGACGAGGAATGAAGTAAAGTTCAACTGACCGTATTAGATTCAGATCCACCAGGTCATCGACGTCAGCCCAATTGGTGGCGCATTTCGGGCTAGGGTCTTCAAACTCAGGGACTGAAATCTCATGCCGTTGATATCCCTCGGTTTACCACAGGTTGTCAGGGTTGTTTGGTCAACACAGATCTGGCCAAGAGCCAATCGCATGATTTGTCAACTTGTGAAGAACAATCAGGTCACAGTTACAGTTTGCTTGTGAATTTAATAAGCAGGTTGAATTGCTACAGTAGTGAGCAGTTGTAGCTTCCTCTCCTGCAATAACCCTTGAAAACATGGGGATGACTCCACAACTCGAATATATGTATATACAGACACTGTGTACATATCATCCGGGGATTAGCAGTGGGTAGATTAATGTACTTATTGCTCTCAAGTGAGGTGGGAGTACTTCATTTTGCACTGTTAATCTGTCTCCACTTCCCCCCCAGACATCCAGGCAGCAGCGGTACCTCTGGATACCTCACTCGCTTAGCCCAAAAGTGCTTAGGCACCCATATGATGGCCGAATTTTCACATAACACCTGCCTATAAGGTATAGCTATGTACTTTCGGAACCGTACCCTATACTTTACAAGGAGCATGTTAGTATTTTGGAGCGGAAGGTGCAAGTGCTCAATAGCGCGCCGCATTGACATTCTCCCTCATTGTCTATCGATATCTATTTTAAGAGCCCCTTTACATCGGTCACAGGTCTGTCCAACCTTTATGTATTACCTTTCCTTCAGGTCAATACGTTCCTGGACCATGGTAGCCAAGGCTTGACCAGCGTCTGAACCCAAGTTCTTGAAACCATCAACAACGCCATTCCTATCCCCCATTCGCATTTCTTGGCTCATCTTGAACTTGCCCTCGAGTCGATGAACGGATATTTCGATGCCAATGATGTTCTTCTGCATCAGCTCAATGTAACGCTCTGGCGCATCGGATACCTTCCATGGCCCGGGTCGATCCCCCTTTCCAGTATACCCCATAATCGATTTCTCCGTATGCTCAGATAGATCATGGAGCTGTTTCGACAAAAACTGGATTGAGGTTTCGCATTTGCTGTCGTAGTGTACCGTGGCTCGGCCGTAGGCTTGGACAGCAGCATAGTTCCATGTAGGTACAACTTTAGCAGTCGTGGGCTTTGTTTCCGTATAGAATTTTGGCGTAACATAATGATGAGGAGTTGCCGTAAATAAGACAAGGACCTCCTGTTCTAAGACACTGGTTCCCGGCCCATCCTTCCCCAGGGTCTCGATCATGGCCTTGGCCTGGGGGTTTTGCCTGGCAATGTGGCCTCTCAGAACCCCGAGCTCAATGTCGCTGTCTTCGTCTTCAACATCGAGGATAAAAGGGATGTGGCTGCTCTGGATGTACGGGTGTGTGTCCGAGGGAATAGCGGTGGTGAGTACACCCAATGCGTTATCACGGATCAGCTGCCGCAAGACAGGAATACGCTTTTCGGCGTGGACTGACGGAATAATCATAATGACTGCCTTGGATGTAGGGAGATTTAGGTGTTCAGGGCATGACCTTTGGCTGGACGGGGGCCTATAAATATAGGGACATTTCCATTGAGTCATGTCAACAGTGATCTCAAGCGCGCTGCTATAAGCACTGTTTGCTGTCGATGAAAAGAATTATCAATACGCAGGACAACACTGGACGGTTCCAAGACTTCGATGTCCCCACATCAAAGAGGTATTTCTTTCATTTTCGATAAGATAGGATGCAAAATGAACTAGGAGATGCGAAATCCCTTTCCAAGTACCAAAGTAATTCTCCACCTCGCTGACAACATACCATACCGGGTAGGCTCGAGCGAATTGCGCTAATTCGCTTTTTGGGATGGCGGCATCACTAAACGACCTCATCATCTTGAAATTTGAAGATTTGGAATCATTTCGTCGTACAAGAGTTTCAAGAGATTGATTCCAAACGACTTTGCATTGGGTTGAGAACTTTCTTGGCCTCTCGGCCCGATAGGTGATATGGTGAGATATGTGGCTAGTTGTTTTCCATTCTCCTCAAAATATGCACGCGGCATTTAAGATTGCAAATACTCGACGTGTATCAATACGGGAACAGCGCTTGCCTTCGCCAAATATACTCCAAGTCTCCCTTCAGTCCTAAGCTTCGACCGTCTTGGGCATACCATTTCCTACAAAGTCCTCAGCGAGATCGCGATCTTTTTTACTTGCCCCTGAGTCAGCCCCAAGTATGGTCCAGTCTGCGGAGCACCGAGACTGCGCAGTCTCTGATCGTGGTGGTATTGTCGAAAACACGCACCGTATCCATGTTGCCATAACAGACGCAAGTGGCAAGCTTCTGTTTGCGGTTGGAAATCCTTCCAGAATGACGCTTGCACGGTCAGCTGCGAAACCTATACAGATTCTGGCTTTACTTGAAACCAAGGGTTTTGACAAGTTTGGTTTCACTGATGCGGACGTTGCACTCATGTGCTCATCTCATAGCAGCGAAGAAGTCCACATCAGCCGGGGAAGGGAAATGCTGGTCAAAATCGCGGCTAGGGAGGAAGATCTTCGTTGTGGCGGCCACCTAGCACTGTCAGATGCTGTAAACAAAGACTGGATCAAGCGAGACTTTGTTCCAGGTGCCCTCTGCAACAACTGCTCAGCCAAACACATTGGTATGTTAGCTGGTGCAAAGGCCATCGATCTGGGAGACGCTGAGAATTACCACGATGAGAACCATATGATACAGCTGCATTTGAAGGCTGTCTTCGAGGAGATGACGGGCCTTGGCTCCGAGGAGATTAATTGGGGGATCGACGGCTGCAATCTACCCGCCCCTGCTGTCCCTCTGTCGGACCTTGGTCGACTCTATGCCATTCTGGCTGATGCAACCGGCACATCTAAATCGACGTATTCCTCAAGATCTGCCCGAAAGCAGAAGCTGGCGCGTATTTACCACGCTATGTGGCAGTACCCAGAGATGGTTGCTGGACAAGGACGATTCTGCACACAGCTTATGCTCCAGTATAAGGGAGCCGTTGTTGGAAAGCTCGGTGCAGACGGCTGCTATGGCGTGGCAGTCAAGGAGTCTGAGCAGACTCGAAATCTTGGGGCCAGCGGAAGCCTAGGGATCGCTGTGAAGGTGGAGGACGGTGATAGTGAGATTCTGTACGCGGTGGTGATGGAGGTGCTAGAGAGACTCAAGATCGGCAGCCAAGAACAGCGGGAGAGTTTAAATTCTTTCCATCATTTGACTCGTGTTAACACTGCAGGAGTGGTGACTGGCAAGGTGTCACTACCGTTTCATCTAAATTTGTGTTAAAGCGATCTCTAGAGGGATAAGTTGCTTACAGCCTTAATAAGATATATTAATTCCGTTATAAGGTGTTGAGTTCTTCCTTACAGATACCGCTGGCAAGTCTAACACTCTCTATTTATCCCTCTTGAGGTTCCAGGCACAGTTGCGGCGGCCTATCATTCCTTAATAACAATGCCCCACTCATGGTCCTCGTTCCCGAACATGATGTCTCTCAACCATCCCTTGATAGTTTCAGCACATCCACCACTCGGCACTTATCCTTTCAACGAGATGTCCATGTCCTGTCCTTCTAACCCAATGACTGAAACAGGGGAGATGAAGAGCTTTGTGTTGTAAGTCATAACCAGGTCAGAATATTGGGTATCGTGTCACTTACAGCTGTGCCTGATACGAAAGCTTCAAGAAGTCGCCCTTCCTTCCACGCTACATGTAGGTCACCCATAGTAAACTTGCCCTCGACCACGTCTATATGATCTGACAGCCTAGAACGAGCGAGATCCAGGACAGATTGTCTAGTAATGCCTTCTAGAATGATCTTATCATCCAGTGACGGCGTGATGAGCTCGACGCGTCCAGTGTCGGGGTTCTTGATGAGCACGAAAAAGTTGCTGGCGCCGGCCTCGGTAACCTGAGACTCGGGGCCCAGAACCCACAGAATTTGATCGTAGCCTTTGTTGCGGCATTCGCCTAATGAAAGGAAACTCGGCCCACAGTTGGCACCGATTTTGGCGTAACCAAACCCACCAGGCCATGCCCGTGCTGATCCGGTTTCTGAGGTGAGCAGACGAAGCCCAGGCTGTTTTGGGGGAGCGCCGGGAGGTGTCTCCGAAGAGAAGTCGGGCCAAGCTACCATTAGTAAGATGAGGGTAGCCTCAGCTGGAATGTGAACTCCAATCCGTCTTCCAGTACCAATGACAGCCGGGCGGATATACAGGAAGTTTCCGGCTTCTCCTTGGGAAGCCACCCTTAAGACCATCGTCACTAAAATGATAGAGAAGTCGAGTGGGAAAATCCTCTTACTTGGGCAGTCCAAACGGACCAACCCCTTGATCAATTTAACCAGCTCCTCTTGGTCAAACACTGCAAGTGAGACTCTCTTGGAGCTCATCTAGAGTCTCCTTGCATGACGCTCGGGCCTGAAGAAGCGCAACTTTCCATCAAACCCACGGTATACCTTCATGCCTTCGAAGCACTGCCTAGCGTAATGAAGGCATGATGCAGCGGGGGATATAGAAATATTGCCGCAAGGCTTCGATTCTGGGGCTTCTCAACCTTCGCCAGCGGTCCAGCGAGTAGACACCAACCATATGGTCGCAACAGGCATTCTGCGCCCACAGCTCGGCCGAACCAGGTTCAGGTATCGGATTAGGCTTGTCAGTCTTGGTAGTTATAAGCTTGGAAGCATCAAGAGGTCGTTCTGATGAAGCACTGTTGCCATTTTGGGTGCTCGTGGGGTCGACCATGTTGTTCCTTGATTGGGAGCGATAAACGGACGATGAAATGAATGATCGGTAACAGACTTCACAGTCTGCTGTGCTTATGTAGTATTTCTGATGGTGAGGGTTAAATAAAGAATTGTTAGATAACTAACACATCATTTGGTTCGTCCAGCATCTTATTTTGGGTTTGACACAACTTTCTCCGTACAAGAGTTCAAAGAACATGAAAGGGCGTAGAGTGGCGCAAAAGGGTGCAGAAGGGCGCGGCAGTCTGACTGATGTCGACGATGCCGTCAAAGCTGTGGTGAACGAAGGCGCGCAGTCGATGCTGGACTGCATGGACACAACAACCGCCGGGTACCTCGATGAGCGGCGAGATACATCTTGTCTTTACGTGCCTGACGAGACTGTCCGGTGACTTTTTCAGTCTGCTACAAGCGCATAATCCCGGGTCTTTCGTCTTGCTTCTGTATTACGTAGTCGCGCTGCAAGAAGCGGAGGCACAATGCTGGATTCTGAAAGGCTTGACCGCTCAGCTAAAACCAAACATCGCGGGCTTACTCAATCCGCTGTGGACTGAGCTGGCACCGTGGAAAATAGATAAATTAAGGGACTTGCAAAGTATAACTTTAAAGAAATGTATTACGGTATTCTACTCGTAATAACTCTCCATTTCTAATAAAACCCTTAGTATTAGAATCTCAAGCAAGGTTCAAAGAGAGCAACTTGGAGTTCCTATATCTATTTAACTACCCAAGCTATGAGCGAGAGTTTGTAAAGATTGCCTCCTCTGTGAATAAACCGACTCTTTATACTACCCCATAGGACTGGCCTTTTTTATTGATACTAAGCTTCTCACTAATCTAAAAGCCCTAGCTTAAGCCAGCTACAAGATAGTTCTCAGCACAGCCACCGGCTTACTTCTTGACAGCGCAGTTCCACAACATAGAATAGAGAGCTGGCGTCGTAGCCGCTGCAACCTTGGGACTCTCGTACAGACGGCACTTAGATTGATAGATACCGTGCAGAACATGGTTACACCAGGCCTTGCGACTACACTGGTCCGCGCAATCGGCCAAGGTGTGAATGTTAAGGAGCTCCTCCTTGTATCCCTCGGGTTCATGGTCTAAGTGGAAACATTAGATGAGAAGATACACTTGTTCAGTTTGTGTAATACTTACGTCGGGCGCACCAGAATCTGTATTCTCTCTTGTTGACGACTCCATACTTGGTATGCTGGCTGGGACCTAGAGAAACGTTGTCAGATTGGGAAGTTGTGATTGATACTGGCGTGGAGCACTTACAGTTCGACGCCATGAGATCTGCCAGACGTGCGTCAACCTTGGCCTTCTCAGCCTTTGTAGTGGCATGTTCGGCCTTGAGAGTCTTCTCCCTCTCGAGACACGCCTTCCTTCCCGCCTCGCTCTCCTTTTCACGTTCCAAGCAAGCCGCCTTCTCAGCCTCCAAGTCGAGGGCAAATGGGTCGTCAACCTCAGGCTCAGGCTCAGGCTCAGGAACATGGATCATGAGGATAGAACCGGTGCTCTTGACCTCCCTGCCATCGTCTGCGCCGACAACACATCGCTTGGTAGGCGGGTGGTAGGTACATCCAGAGCGGCCAGCGTCACGGCAGAGTTCAGCGCAGGCGTTCTCAGATGCTGCAGTGACGGGAGAGCCACCGAGTCTGGCAACGTCGCACTTGTACTCGACAGTGTAGCCGGGAGAGATAATCTCACGGTGACCTTCAACGCATGTTGCACTGACGTGGGTGAGACCCAGGATGATTGCAAGGGCAGAAGCGGAGAACTTCATGGTGAAAGTAAAAGTAGATTGTTGTAGTTGTTGAGATAGATAGAAAACCGATGATTGTGATGATCGAGAGGTTAGAAAGAAGGTTGGAAGGCTGACCTTTATACCATTTTATATTAACTATTGTCCTACGATCTAAAGGCCTTCCCCGAACAAGGTCTTCCCTGAACGTATGAGAGCTTCTCTCCCAGAACATATCTCGACCCCCCCAGCGTGCGTTCTTCATACATAAAACGCTACCTTGCATTCTCTCTCGTCCCATTGATCCTCACAAGCGCTTGATTCCTGACCAAGATTAGCTAGAACAAGAGGTTGAAATCAGGAAACGATCTGCGTAGCAGCATCTTGTCTTAAACAGCCCTTGCGTTGAAATCATTATTAAAAGGACGAAACCCAATCCTAAGCGAACAAAAGTCCCCGAGAACGGGTATAGTTCATTGATTGGGAATATCTACGATTGTTGCAACAGCTGAATCCTGACTGTTAAGTGAGGGGGCCTGAGACACTTGGGATGGACAGAAGTTAAACCAATAAGGCATCGTGACACCCCGTGACAATATAATAAGTAGGTCTCGTCTCAGTCAGCCGCGCCACGTCATACCTCTGCCGTGTTGAGGATCAAGTACAAGATTCCCAAGACATTTTGCCAAAGCTGACAATTATTACTGCACTTGAGGAAATGAAGCTACTAACATTCCACGAAGCCTAACTGTCACGTATTATTCAACAGTAAATCTGAAGATATTGGCACAGACAGAAACGTTGCACCATTTGCGAGGAAGGATAACGACTCATCATTTTCAGGGATCGGCCGGCCCGTCGCCCTCCCGGATGATGTCTTAGATCTTAGATCTCTCGGAAAATATCGCACATCGAATAGAGCGCTGAGCACGGACAATACCTAATCTCACCAATGAATTGCTTTTTGTAGTATCGAGTCTCCCGAGCCGTGTCCTTGCCGGCGGCAGATCTGTCTCAGGTCAGCTATGTGCCCCAAGAGACATTGATGACAGGGTTTGCGTCTCTTTCTTCTCTTAGGCGACTAATGAACATCGCATTATAGCAGTTACCCTTTTCTTCCTGTTGACCATTGGTGAAGCCAAGTTGATACGCGGCCTTATATCAAGCCGCATATTATGTTAGGTTAGCTAGTCAAAGAGTTTCGTCGCTACCCTGCTCCACCAGTATGGATCAATTCCACTACCAGGTTTTGTTCTTCTGATACGATTGTCTCAGCCGCTCTCACAGGTGCGGCGTATTTCACTGGTCCGTGTTCCCTGTTATAAGATATTTGTTCCAAATTGGTTCCCAGTTTGTCAATAACCTCCAGCCGCCGACCCAATTCGGCACCGCCTTATGCAAGGACTATCCCAAACTAAGATAACTCAAGAGACATATCTCCCACCCTGCCATGATATGCTGACCTTAAGGTATTCGAAGTGTTCATCTCGTCTATTTGAGACAGCGGCATGTTCATTCCAAAGTTGTCTTCCCATACGATGCTATGCTGACCGCTGTTTACGATGACTACGTATTGTTGATGTGAACCCTCGATGATCTCGGCGTGGGACAAGGGAGAAAGGTCTAGGGCTAGAAGAGATTAGCAAATGCGATAAGAGATGGGTGAAAAGGGGATAAGACAGTAGACCGTCCGAGATATTTAAGGGGGCCAATCGTCGCTCAAATTAAGAAAGGGCTCTTATCAGCTCATCATCTATTCAACTTACCAATACAGCTATCTTTGCCAAATCGGTTCTTCCACTTCTCATATTGCAGCCCTTAATCTATCAATATGAAGACCTCAATCGCTTGCCTCCTCGTCACTCTCCTAGGAGCCACTTCTGCTATTGCTGAGTGCGTTGAAGGGACTCGTCAGGCTGTCAGTCCTGGCTTCACCGTCGAGCATAAATGCAACGTCTACCGTGCTGGTGGAGCACCCATCAAGGATGTTGGTTCTGAAGCACAATGTGCCGAGCTTGCTAGAGACGACGGCGCAGAGGCTTCAACCTATCATGCTGCCACAAATCAATGCATCATTGCTAAAGAGGGTGGCAAGGAGGGTAAATCCCCTGGAGCTGTACTCATGATCAAGGTCGAGGAGGAAGTGGACGACCCCTTTGCCCCGGAGGTTGAGGATCCCTTCGCCGAAACTTGTGAAGTTGCGAAGGCAGCCCTGCGGAGCGAACTGGACAAATGCAATGCTGATCTCAAGCTGGCGAAGGAGACGTCAGCCTCGTCAGGAGTTGGACCTTTGAGTTGTGGCATCGACAGGCGCAGTACCAAGTATTACAAAACCTACGTATTGACGAACGTTGCTGGATGTAAGGCATACTGCAACGCTGATCCGAGATGCCTCTCCTTCTCTGCAGCCAACGGTGCCAGAACCGCTTGTGTTCTATACGAAAAGGTAGCTGCGGATCTGCCACACGAAACTACGGCAGGGTTCAAGACCTGGGACAAGGGTTGCCCTTAAAGGGCTATATATCTGTTACCTATGTTGGAAGAATTATAAAAACTGTCTTCATTGGTCAGGGGTGCCAAAACAGCAGCAAACGTCACCACTGGACAGGGCTTGAAATGAGACAGTTGGGTTTCATCTGACAAACGACGGAATCTTTCTAATGTCGCTCCTCTGGTAGATCTTAGTTAGCATAAGATACACGTCAAGGTAATATAGAGCTTGCAATAGCTTATAAGACTTTTTCAGAATGTTCAATGCATCCTCTACTATCACGTGACTAGCCTAACTTAGTTATAACACTTGCGCTAACGTGCGTGATAAGCAAG
>QHHG01000031.1:0-100054 GCA_004367055.1 Fusarium sp. NRRL 66335
CTAACTTAGACCAGCACTTAGGTTATATCATGCTGTTGCCCTAAGCTTTAGAAGCCAATTCTCCTGTTACCCACCAGGTCCTTCAGTTTGTGGAAGGGATTGGGCATGTCATTTGAAGTATAATCGATAAAGTCTGAGGAAGATGACTTTGATTTGACGGTGCCTGAGACCGAAGCGACAACTGTGAAGTCTAACGAGCTTTTTAAAAAACTTTAACAATAAGCTTCTCCACGGACTATAAAGTGGCCTGCCTTGTTGTTATCATTCTGCTCAGTTCATCTTCCGTTTACAATTATCACAAACAGCAAAACCTCGGTCACTTCTATCGACCACACCAGACGGTGAAATTTCTCAGTCTAAAAAAAGCTTCCCCTTACACTACAAAACTATGACCGGCATACAGGACCTTCCCAGTGAGCTACTGCTCCAAATAATGGAACATTGCAGCTCAGACCTCCTATCCCTCGCAAAAGCCTACCCAACTGCCCTGAACACCTTCTCCAAGAATCGGAAAGTTTTCATTGCCCGCATGTCAGCGCGCTTCGGCGACCTAGCCCTTCCTTCGCTAGTGCGCGCAGCACGACTGCACCACATAAGGCGACAACCAGACTTCCAGGACCTGCATTTCACAGCGGTTGAAGCAAGGATAACCATAGTCTGTACTCTTACCGAAGAAACTTCGTTCAGAGAAAGGCCCAGTCCTACCTTGCCCAACTTGAACGGGTATTCGCTTTCGGCACTCGCCATCATGTGGGGCCTTGGGGAAGATGCAAAAAGGATCACTGATATGTATTCGCAGCAAGCCCTGGTTGCGATGGCTAGGGATCCCGGTGATGAGTTTTACGTTCTTCGACAGTCAGCAAAACTCACCCGAGATGAGCGCAGACGTTTTATGACTGCAGCGTTTATCTATGAAAGTTACTGTCTGACTTTCTTCCACGGGCCACGACTACTGTTTCGGAGGGATAAATACTTTCGACAGTCTTTTCTTGACGGTAATCACACCGCTATTGGAAGATTCTACTGCATTATGTTTTACATAGTACAGAAACATCGGGAACTATTCTCGTCTGTTATAAAGCATATGAAAGTCGCCCCTGGCAGGTTATCGGCTCCCCAAACTCGAACCATTGAAGAAGAGTACTTCCTAGGGATGGCAGATGAGAATAACGAAGGAAGCGGAATGGTCCTAAACTATCTCCAGTTCCTTGCTTCCCAAGGCTTGAACATGCTTACAACCCTTCAAAAAATGAGCATCGACGAGTTGACAAACTTCACGATAACGACTTTCCTACGCATCGACAGCAGTGATCGTCCCCTCGTTCTTATAACAAGACTGCATCACTACGGGTCGTTAGGAACACAAGAGATCAAGGGATGGGTGCCATGGGCATACCTTGATGTACTACTTGACAACACATGGGAAGAAGATGATGAAGAGGGGATTTGGGAGGATATTTGGAGTCGTGCTATCCCATTCTGGGACCCAAGTGAAGATGAAGAACCATATGGGCTCCCGGTCTTGCCTATATATTGGTTTCTTAACAAATGCTTGGTTGGTCGAAGTTGAAGGAGGAAGAAGTTGCCTTGCATATAGCTTAGCAGCTGCTTATATGTGTTATTAGAGTTCAGTAGCTGATGCAACTTGTACACCTGACCTTACTGAGATTTGACCTACTGGAGGTCGCTATTGATGATACTTTGAAGAGAAAACTTATCCTAGCCTTGCTGTTTAGAGATACCCTTGCCGTTCATAACTGAAGTCGACAGTATACAGAACAATAAGGACATCTGGGGTTGACTGACTAGCTGTATCTAGGTGCATACCGGGGTTGGTGTAGCAATCAAGGAAGGAGGGTCAACTGTCAATTCTAGACTGTTTCTTCAGAAGCTTGACATGAATAATTCGTGGTCGCCTCAAACTTATACCTGTGCAACTTTGCCAGCCGGCGAACAGGCATGTACATTTCCTCTTGCCCTAATATGAAGCATCTCTTCTGAGCATAAACCAATGTACTCTCGTCATTCCTTTTCTTAAGATGGAATGGCACGGTGACTTGCGCAATCCAGACTCCAGACCAGCTCTTCAGTTGGGCATCATCATTGGTGACGTTGTCCAAGAGTCTCTTTCTTTCCGTATGTCGTCCGATAAAAAGCCATTGGCGGATCACAAAGTCTGGGCTTACCATACTGATAACAGGTTTCTTTGCCTTGCTGAGCCGTGGCGGCACTACTGCACCACTTCGAACGAGATACTTGACAGCTTCGATGTGGCGATGGCTTATCGCAGCCTCCAGAGGTGTGCCGTGATCCGCGCAGCGTTGTTCAAGGCTGTCGACTCCAAGGGAGATAATGTTGCTGATTGCCTCTACTGAGTTCCAACATGCTGCTCTGCATAGCAAGCTGTGGCTTCCTGTGTCTGTTAGGTCACACATCTGCATTAGTTCGCTCTTGTTGAGTATCCTTTTCACGTAGCGCAAATTTCTCGTCGTTGCTATCAAAGTCCTGATACCATTATGGAAGTAGTTCGCAGACCAGCCTTCCAGCTTGTTAAGATCCAACTTGGGATAGCGATCCAGAACAACCCGTAGATAAACGGGACAGTTTTCCAGGAAGAGATTGTGGAAGGCTGAGACACCATAATCGTCGATCTCATATAGATCAACCACATTATCGAGAAATCGGCGGAACAGGCCAATGTCAGGCATACCCCCTGGGGAGGGAGCTGAGGTCATAAGGTTGAGCAGATTCCTACCACTTCCAGTGGTATGTGTCGCCAGCTGTCCAGCATCTAGGAGGAGAGTTGCTGACTTCCAGTGGTGTTTGCGACAGGCCAATATTACAAGATCGCCCGAGGGCTCGGTAGTTATATCAAGCTCAGCACCACGCTCGATGAGAAGTCGAACCACTTCGTAGAATCCGTCACGAACCGCACAGATCAACGGCGTGTTGAGCTCATCATCTAAGGTATCGATCTTGGCACCATGGTCAAGCAATGTCTTGATTGCTCCTGGGTCATTGACCATAACTGCGTAATGCAATGGTGTCTGGCCTGTGAAATCACGCTGGTTGACAATGGCACCTAATGTGCTGGCTCTTGTGCTGTATTTTAATAGCTTGCCACCTGCCGCCTCGCGTATTACTATCCTAACACTTCAGTTAGCCTGACAATTCTCTGGTCCAAAACTCGTCACTCACGTCCGTTCTTCAGATCCTAGATCCTTGCCCTGTAGTGCTTCTAGCAGGATGAGAAGACTGTGTTGGTTTGAAGACAGTATCGGGTTACGTAGCAGGCTGAATTGCATGTGGGAGAAGTCTCCTCCTTCTTGGAGATATCTGTCTATCAATAAACGCAGGTGGTGGTTGAATTGCGGACGGTCCAGAATGAGCTCCAAAGCCGTACAGTCGTAGTTTTCTGTTGGGTGTCGAAACACTGTAGAAACAGTTGTTCCTTTGGTACAGAACCATTCTACCATCCTCTCTTGATTGTTCCATATGGCCAGTGCGAACGGGGTTAAGCTGCAAATCTCTCCGACGTCAAATTCTGTGGGACAACCAAGTGAGATGAGCTTTTCACAAGCAAACAGATCGTCTTGTTCTGCGGCTGTCTGGAAACACCTTGCTAGCATCCGCAGCCCACCAGGTGTCTTGGAAAAGGTTTCATGCTTTCGGAATGTCTCGACGGCATGCCGGCCTTGGGGGTCGTGAAGTATTGTTAGGAGGGTGTCGCTGGTTGCGAAATATCTGTGGAATTCCTGATTCTCGAAATATTTGTTTCTCTCGCAGTATGCCATAAGAATTCGAAAGGCGTCGGGTGAGTCTTCCCGTTGTGACGCGGCAATGCAAATAGGTGTTAGTCCTCCATAAGATACCATCTTAAGGGCGCCTTCTGCCTCGCCACGAGAAAGTAGTACATTCAGAGCTGATACGGCGTTTTTCTCGGCCGCGCGGTGCCATATCGTTTCACCCCAGCTGTCTATATCAGTTGACGATGCGGCATAATGTAGTAAGGCTGCGAGAGCCTTCCCGCTCTGTGGTTCGTCGCACAAGTGGATCGGTGTCTCATCGTCGAGTGCTTTGGCTTGAGGGTCTAAGCCGAATGCCAATAAGGGCTCAATGAGATCGAAAGACCTCATGCTCACTGCTATATGTAGTGCAGTGTAGCTTGGGTTTTCGGGATCCAGTCCAGGCGACCCTATAAGCCCAGTGTCGTCGGTGGCCAGAAACGCCTCCAGCCCTTGTTTATCATTAAGACTGATAAGTGAAACAATATGTCGCTGAGTTTCTTCAGTAGTAGGGCTGTCAGGGAGGCTTTTTCCTGGTTGTTCACTCGGGACTTTCCAAATTTTGTCAATAACATCAACAGTCTTCTGTCGAAGGATGGAGCGAGGCGTGTCTTGTTCATGTTCCTCGCCAAGAGCATCCACAAGCCTCTGAAGATCTTTTGGCAGTTCAGAAGTGGTATGAAGGTTATTAGTGACATAAGAACCGCGGTAGAACTTCTCAAGTTGCTGTACGTCATAATGTTCAATGCTAACATGCGCGTTTGCCAGAAGCGCAGCAACTTTAACGACCAAGCCAGGATACTGGTGGGAGGACAGAGCAAACGACAGAAGAGTGTCGGAAAAGAAAGGTGTTCGTATATCGGCTTCAAATTTTGCATTTGATGGGATGAGGAGCTCCATAGTCCGAAGTCGTTGCGTCGGTGAGACTCGCATGGCTGGAGACATTCCTAGTGAAGACATGCGCCCGCGGTCTAAGAATATACCCCAGCCGCCAACAGCATATTGCAGTGGGCTGCCGAAGTTACTGCACACATCTGGACTCGAACCATGCTGTAGTAGTTCTTGACAGATTTCTGGTGCATAAAACGCAGCTGCCATATGTAAAGGTGTGAAGTCCGGCCTGAGCACTGTACTGACGGCAAGTTGAATAAGTTCGGACACATTTGGGAGCTGTTCACGATCTTCCATCTCGTCGGCTCTGAGTTGAACTATGAATTCTACTGCCCAAAGGCAGAAAAGGGGAGTCTTTTGTAACAGCAGCTTCTGTGCAAGGTGATAGTTTTGACTCCCAACGGCCATCCCCTTTTCCATATACCATAGCCAAGCGCACACGCCCTTCCTGTAGGTTTCGTACGTTCTGCGCTCTGAAACGATATCGGAAATCGTCCGGGCCAAGCTGCATGCCTGGAGCTTTCTGTCGAGATCGTCCATGGTGAGAAAACGGAGATAAACGTATGTGCGGAATGCATAGACATTATCGGCGGGAATGGCGTATTGCTTTAACTGGGGGTATTGGAGCCCAATAGATCTCTTATCTAGAGCACCAAGGTACTCTCGAACAGTGAAATGCGCAAACTCGATCTCCGTTATTGAACTTCCCCGAATCAAGACGTCTTTTGTTCTTACAAGACTGCTGCACCATCTCAGAACATCTTCTTCTAACACAATGTCGTCTTCTTCGAGAGAATCTGCATCTTCATGAAGGGAGATGGTCTCGCATAACTCCCTAGAAGAGATAGACGGAGAATCGATCAGCAGTAAGAAGGTCTTCCTCACTAGTTGTTTTACTTCATCGCTGTATTCTTCGATCTTCATCAGAATGCGATCGTACGTAGCAAACAAAGTCGATGGTAGTTTTGTCAAGGCCTGCCGACGGGCTTTGTCTGTGGGAAGCTCACACATATGGTCGAGCTGGCAGGCCACCCAGCGAAACCTAGACTCTGTGTAAGCAAGCTGATATAGAACAGAGAAGTCATCCACTGAAGCTTATGGCGCCAAAACAAAGTAGCATGAAGTGGCTAAATTATTTCCTGCCTGGTGCTTTGGGCGGCTAGTTCTTCCGATGCCCTGGTGGTAAGGTCTCATTTGCCTATGTTTGTGGGATGGCTTACATTCCTTTCGCACCTTCAACCAATCTTGTCATGATGAGATCCTTCAGTGTCGGGTCCTTGATCCTCAGCTTCCTGGTGGTGATCCTTTGGCTTAGTTCGGAAGCCACGTATAGCTGCACGTCCTCGGTCCGAGCCTCGATCTCGATATGCTTGAAGTCCTTGTTTGTGATATGCCGTATGACCACCTCATTTCGACTCAACAGCGCCATGTTGATGGCGCCATCCTTCTGGGTTGCTGCGATTTGAGCCAGGGTCCGGGTGTTTTCTTCGGTATGGTCGCCGCATTCGTCGAGTCCATCAACGACGAGGTACACATCAGTGAAGCAGGAGGAAAGTCGTTGCAAAACTTCGGCAAGTTTTTCGGGCGCCGATTGCATGTTGAGGTAACCATCGTACAATTCGTGGTGAGCTACTTGTAAAATCTCGAAAGCCTCATCGTTCTGCAGTGCGAGCTGCATGCAAAGAGATGAAAGAATTGAACGTGGGTCTTGACTAAGCGGATGCCTGTATGTGCAAAAGAAGTACGCGACTGCCTTGTCTGGGTCCTTCCCATTTCTCTGCAAACACTCTTCGATTATGGCAGCTGCGAGAACGGACTTGCCCCCTCCAGGAATTCCGCTGCACCAGAGCCTCGCTGTGGGTGTGCTGTACCAATCATTAAACTCGAGTCCCTGAGTAAGCCATAAGCCCGTGAGGCCGTGTCGCAACTTCCTGTTTGTTTCGTATTCTTGTCGAGGGTTCACCTTCCCAAAGTCCTTCAAAATCCTGTCTCTCTTTCCGTCGAGTGCGATCTTGACCTGGATATCCAGGATTTTCTCAACAGTCTGTTGCACCCCGTCGAGCTTATTCTTTATCTCTACTTGCTGCGATAGACAGACATTGAGCTTAGCTAAGGAGTCGGCAGCCAAAGCTGTGTCGATGACCTGTTTGTAGCGCTGTATCTCCGTGATCATTTCCTTCGAGTCGGTTGATGTGAATGGCCATTTTAGACGTGCCTGAACCCTCTCGAGGCCAGACTTTGACTTGAGAGAGCTACCAGTAACAGAAAATCCATTCTCCATACGTCTCAGGAGCTGACGGCAATCGTGAAGGTGATGCAACTGAAGGCTTGATTTCTCTTGATGAGCGTTTTGATCCGGCGACTCTGCTTCTTCTAGATCAAATGCCACTAGCTCAAGGTTATGCAGAACAACTGAGAGGTCCCTGACCTCGCGCATCAGGCTTTCAACCTCTCTCTGAGCCCCTTTGTAACCTTTGGCGTATTTAGTGCCCGACCGGAAGATGAGATCGGCGAGCGCGACCAAGCCTGCGATGCTTGCTGAGATTGAGAGGGGGTCTGCCATCGCGGTGACGCATAGAACTGGTGATCTATGCTTTCACGTTAAGCTTGAGAAGACTGGCTGGCAGGCTGTGAGCTTTATTAACGATTTTCGACTTCATGCTTGGCTGTAAAGCACTCGAAGAGCCTTGTGGTCAACCTGCATATGCAGGCTGACCAAGGCCATTTAACTCAACATCAGGCTCGCAGAGACTCCGACTCCTTCAGTATATACATGAGATATGATCATTTCCAGCTCTCTAGTCACCTACTTTCACCTAAAGCCCCTGGCTCATAATCCTTTCTGCTATTCTTCAGACCATCAAAGAGCCTACAAACTCATCCCGGCTTACTTGGCTGGAAGCGACGAGAGCCTTATTGCCATGCAGTTGCCGTCGACCAGCATCGCCCCCACGACCAAGAAATTACAGGGGTCTCGGGTCTCACTGCATGGCGCCTCAGCGGATAAATTAATTGGGCAGTGTAAGCTGTCAGTTTTCAGATCCCCAAATTCCATTTTGTTTATGTCTTACATGTTTCATGGCTGCCTGCAGTAGTGCAGCTTCCATGACAAAGGCGGGTGTGGTTGAAGTGGCAGTGCTGCGTTGCTGTTTCTGGGGTAATTATCTGCCATTCTCTCCATTCTTCGTAACTTCATTTCTTCTTAACTTCCTCTGATTGCCTACTTCCCTTGAGCGGCTTTCTTATCTGGGATAGACTATCACGCCCGTTTCGATGTCTCCTTCCTCAAACGCGGCAGTGACAGTCCTTCCCCGCCAAGCGACGAGACCGCAGCTCCTTCCCTCTCCCCTCGTCGCGCAAATCTTCTGACCATGGCTCCGATTTCCCTTCTCCTCCTGTTTCTTCTCGTGCCATCTGCAACAGCATTCTTTGGCGCCAGTAACGAGACTGATTTCTGGGATGACTTCGCAAACAATTTCGCTACCGATCTTGCGCCAGTCATCGCTCTCTTCGGTGAGCAAGTCACCAAACAATTTCTCAGTCAATCGACCACATTCCTCGACGTCATCATCTTCTCTATTGGGCCGCTGGGTATCATCACGGCCGTCGTCTCGTGCATTCGGGTCTCAAATGTCACCTTCCTCAAATCCGCTATCGGGCGCGCCCGTGAGCCTCACGGCATACCTGAGGTTGAGCTATGCACCTCCACTAGCGAGAACGTCTGCGAGCTCTGGTCAAATGGGGGCATATGTCGAGTCTTTGGTCGACCAAAGATCCTCGAGTTCATATACAAAAGGCCCACCGACCCAAAGGCCTATCGTGCGGAATACGACGACAAGGGCATGGAAGTACCAGCAAAGTGCGGTATTGAATCGACTATGGAGGTCTTCAGCAGTGAAGGTCCTGGACAAGAGCAAAACCAGTGGCAAGAGACCTCTTCCTATGGCCTCATGTTTGGAAATGGGTTATCCGGGAAGAAAACAAACATCAAACGGACCAAACTTGACAAACGATCCGAGGGCGAGCTAGATATCGAAGAAGCACTTTCGGGCACCGCAAATCACCATATTCAACCCAAGCCATCGACAGAATACATGCAATCGAGCTCGATCCCGACACACCCCAAAGATCAGACAAAAGGGAGAGGACAGAGTGAAGGACCAAAGAATTTCGCGCCTTTTCCAAACTTGGCTCTAAACATCGGAGTCTCCCGGTCAACAAGAGCATTCGGCAGTCTATGGTTTGCAGCCACAATCGGCATCCTGCTGCAGGCAAGTTTCTTCGTCTTTGCGACTTGGGCGACACAGTACAATACAGGTTTCTACGAGGACGGCAAGGCTCCAAGTGACCCAACTTGGTTTGTTCTTACTGTTATGGGAACCGCCTGCATAGTCATCGGGATGGCACTTTGTGCGCAAGTGATTGACAGGGTGTCTACAGAGCGTAGGTTCGTTCTCCGTGGCGCCGAAAAGCCAAGGATGTTCTGGTTACAGCCAGCTGGGCAGCGCATTGGTGACCAAGAGTTTGATGGATTCGCTTATAGCGAAGCAAAGTCGGAATATATTACATCCTGGAAAGCGACACAGGCTACGGCGGTTACCTCACGGCGTGTCTGTTCTTCATGGCGCGTTTGGCTTGCAATCATCCTCAGTACGCTAGGCTGGGTGATACAGTTCATCGGTCTGCGAGGTGTTCATGGCAGTGTAGCTCTCTATCAGCTCGCTGTTACTCTCGTCATGTCCGCCGTCAGGTCCATCCTCCGAAGTCACCATACTCCACCCAACAACCAGCTGTCGAGTGAGTCTGGGCGAACTGCTGGGCATGAGCTGGATTGGCAGGCAAGGGAGCTCCTGAATAGACACTATCCGCACTCTGTCGGTACCAAAAGCGAAGGCTCGAGGGGTTCTGAAGGGATGACTCACGGTACAAGAACGGGTAAGTTCTTCTAAAAATCACGGATGAGTCTGCGCGTCGCTCTAATATACGTTATGTCTAGGAATCCTTCTTTCCATCAATGACGAAAGAACCTCTGGTACCCTTGTAGACGTTCAGGGAGGCCTAACTCACTACAGGTTCCATTGGCAATCGCCTCAAAACAACATATTCTTGGTGGATGAGCATGGTGAGAAAATACAGGGTCTTACTCCGAAGATTATAGAATGGATCGAGAGTAAAGACCTGCCATATTGGCAGAAACCTACTGAACCAGAGATTTTCCAAGAACTTGATTATATTCTGCAAGCGGAAATACCATACCACTCAAAACCTTTCCCACAACAAGCAGTCGAGATGGTTCGTATCCGATCTCGCTTGGCATATCTCACGAACCAACCTCGTTATCAAGTATGGGACAGCGATGTCAGAGACATGTCCAGAAGATTGAAAAACACATTGGAACGAGCTGCGAGGATCCTAGCTGCGGAATCAATGCTTTATTCGAAAACACAATTTTTTGACTTCACAGATATAGTCTGGTCAGTTGGCTGCCACTTGAACGACAACTGGGGCTATGGCAGTCAAGATTCCGGGCTTCAGCAGCCACTTTGTTTCCATATGAACCGTATTGGCGACATCTGGAACATTGATCAACACCAACTGGAAGCTGTTCTCGGGCTGTGGTTATGGGCTTATGACGAACGTCACTCCCAGACGGAGAGGCTGCAGCCAGGTTCCAAGTCGTGCGTTGCCTCTCCTGCGGCACAAAGCACCATGAAGCTTCTCCTCCTACGTTGGGGAGTGCGGCCCAGTGAAGGAACTGATCCTGTTGCACATGAGGCAGGAATAATTTCTGTCGATTCCGCAGCGTCAGTGCTTCAATTAATGGCACAGGAACTGTTGACTCTTTTTCTCAAAAGGACAGCCTTCACATTCGAAGACGACAGACTCTTAGACACTCTTTATCCCGATCTGGACGGTCCGCAAGGCACGCGACGACCTTTTGTCGAGGATATGTCACAGATGCTAGTCGGCGAGGGCTTAGCTACGCACGAGGAAGCAATCATGTCTATCGTACCAGCCTTTTATCGCCATTCAGCGTTCCAAGAGTATGGTTTACCACTAGAACTTCGGCTGATCTCAAAGGCGAACTCTTTTAAACGCCAAACCAGATTTGACGAGAGCGAAGAGGTACTCCACAACCTCATGCACAATGAAGGAGGTGACTCTAGCAGTGTCGTTGCACAGCAAAGCTTTTTGGAGCTTTATCGCTTTCAATTACGGCACATGGCAAGTAATCCGAGGGTCTATTCATTTTCGGAACTACAGTTGAAAGCCGCAAGATTGCGAAGTCGTTTAGATAACCAACCATTTTACCTGCGCAGAAGCACTTACCTAAGGATCGCAGAATTCATCCTTGCCGAGGCAAGCGCTAGTAATGCCCGTCAAGTCAATTCTCGTAGAATCCGATCTGCTACCAACATGCAAAAAGGGCCGCCAGATGAGGAGACCTTAGCTAAACTCAAGCTAGACACACCTATCAACGTGTATTTCGACAAACATATATACGAATTGGCTTTGACCTTGAGAGATCAATACGATCTTGAGACAACTGACTGCCGCACTCGCAAGGCTCTCCTACGCTGGGCTATCGTCAATGGTTGCACCGGTCTAGCTGAGGACTTGTGGGATTCGGAGCAGTGGCTTGATCCTGCCGATAGCGCCTTCAGTGGAGGATCTGACGAGCTTTTATACGCCGTTGTTTCTCCAAAGTGCGAACTAGACACCATTAGCATGCTTTTATTCTTGCTCGATGTGGTACGAGTCCCTGCTTCAGGGTTTAGAGAGAGTGGACAGATGGAGGACGCACGTCTACTATCGGATGAAGATCAAACTCTTCTTACGGCAGCTTATGAGCAGTATACGTGTCCATTGTCTGTGGCAGCTGCACGAAACGATGATATGATTTACGTACGGATATTGGCCGAGTCTGCGGTTTGGAGCAACGAGTATTTGCAAGAAGCTATTTGTGCCGCTGTTGAGTCGGGCAACACGGAGATTGCCCACTACCTTCGTTTCAAGGTCGAACCGTAGGAGTGGCCAGGATCTTAGAAAATGCGTAAAGGTTGTTCTTGGAAAGAAGAGCTCGACCGCTCCAGCCTTGACGGTGCACGAACGGTGGGGTGGTCTCAAGAGGCACTCAACTGGGACTGGCAGAGGGCCACAGGAGAGGCTTGTTAAAGCCAAGGATCATATCTCATCGGTCCAAGGGAGATGAGCGCCAAACATGTACATGCGTCCCGTCTTGCGGATGAGCTTGGGGGTTTGTCGCGACAGCTTCAGCCAAGGTGTTGTGTTGGCCACATAACGGGGAGACGTCGAGTATGGACTCTCTGTCATCTCCTCTACTTCTGCTAACATTTCTCTAGATGCGAACATTATCGTCAGAAGGATGCAATCACCCACGCCTTACATAATTCTTGCCAATGAGATGGGTACTGGAAAGACTAAGACCTTTTTCGCCGCTTTCAAGATGCGATAGACTCCTCGAAAGACAACTCGCAAATCTCGAAAAAGAACCTGCATTCAAGGCAATGAGCGTCAGGGACAAGCTGAAGACAGAACGATTCGAAGGGTTCCGACCTCATCTGTGTATCTGTCCTCCCGCGACCATTGTCCAGACCGTTCATGAGGCCGTGGACCACTTTCCCGACTTTCGGTGTATTATCTACTTTGCAACTGCAAGCCCCTTCCTTATTAAGGGCGGAAAGGCCGAGCACAAAGGGGCACGCATCCACACTCTTATCGAGGTGTGCAGAAATCCTGAAGAGATGCTTAAGCCTGTCAAAGGTCGTACCATCGTCTTCACCACCTACTCAACCCTGTCTAAATGGTGGATGCTGAAGAAGGAGGAGCCTTTCAACTTCAAGAAAAACTCTGATACGTCTTCCAAGAAGGAAAAGGCTACTATTGACGATGAGCCAAAACGTCTTAGGAGATACTTTGCCAATTCTCTTAAACTAGATGATATTGAGAAGAAAGGGCCAGCGGGGCAGCGCAGATGCCGTCCTGGTGAGCTACAGAGCTTCAAAGAAAGCTGGGGAACGAATCCACAAGCATCACTTTGACATGATCATATGTGATGAGGCACAGGTTATGCGCCGAGTGACTGACTTATATGCGAATATGGTCCAGCTTTTCCACTGGGAACGACTTCTTTTTGTCACTGGCACACCAATTGCCAGCTCTCTACACGATGTCCTCAGTCCTCTAACCCTGATCGCGTACGCCAACAAGGCCATCCGTGATTTGAAGGGCCGCAGCAGCGACGTGGTAGGGTATCCTCCTGGCCTTTACGATGAGAAACACGACGCCTACAAGCTCGACAATGACATCATCGACGAATCTGGACAGACGCTTGGCACTACAAAGGGCATACTCTACGAGGCGTTCTAGGAGACCCTCAAGAAGGACCATCTGAACAAACCGTCCCTACTTGCAGCTCTCAAGGAATTGGAAAGCCAGTCGCAGCTAGAACCCACAGGCTCGAAAGCCTGGATGCTGTCCCCTGACGTTCGGCAGGCTTTCTCAACAGATCTCAGATGGACTACCATCCTCGGAGCTAGGGTTATGAAGCCACTCCCTAAGATGTTCTACTCGAGACGATCGATGAACGCGGCTCTGACTCTTCCCGACTCGACGGTGACGTACCCATCAACAGGTATGCTTTTCACTGAGATTGTCGTGGAAGAGTATCCCTTCGACGAGGATGACCCTAATTTTGAACTGGTGAAAACGATCGGCAAACAGTACGCAGAGAATCTGTTAGGTGAGTGACAGAAGAATTATCTTCCAAGGCTTAGGCTACTTTGCCTCAAAGTTGCTAAATTATTTCGTCCCTTAGGATCTTAGGGTCAATTCCTCTGATACCCTGAGGTCTGTTCAACCACAAATCGGACGGACTGGCTGAGTGCTGCCAGACACCTGGTTCACAACAAGCCCAGGACCACAATGAGCTTCGGCGAACATCGTGCCGGAGTCATTGCAGCATTCGACCCAAGGACCGTGAACATGCTACACCCCAAGACGCCAGCTTTTTACAATAACAAGAAGGGTATAGTGCATCAGATATCGAACCTAGCGGATGACCTTCCTATGACACCAACAAGGGCCAAGCACGCGAAGAAAATTGTTTCTGGTGATGAAATCGTCGGTCACGGCGTCGAACACATCGACATGTTGTTGAAGGAGTCCCGCAATGGCGGTCTTGACTATCCGTACCTCTTCCAAACCTGCAACAAGACCCTCATCTGGGCCCACTCACTAAAAGGGCAACCTTTGTCCAATGGCTCACAGCCAGGACACCGACTTTCATTCGCGCCATGGAGCATTTCGATGAGTTCATCCGAGGACAGAAATTGCGTGTCATCCTAGACTTGGAGACCCCTTGCATACAAACGTAGTTCAGATAAGAGGAATATTCAATGACTGCGAGAGTCGTCTAGCCATGGTCACAAATGCCAGGTTTTGATAAATGGGTAGATATTGGAGTAGCATCCCTCTTCAATACCAGTTACTCTAGAACAATGACAGACCCAAGGTACTGCCAAGAAAGACTTGGATGCTTCCCCTGTAATTAATTCTCCGAGCTTTGCAGAGCCGCAGACGGAAAACCCACCTGTCACTCTTGAGAGTCTTGGCTGCCTGTTTGGGTAATCTGCTTAGCGAACCCTCATTCCGAGTGCAAGAACAAGTTGACGATAGAACAAGAACAAGAGTCTGACTACCATGAGAGTAAAAGGCAAATCGATGTATCAGACCACATTCATTTGTTGACTCGTCAAATCCTGAAGCGCCATTCAAGTCCGAGACTGCGATGATGGACTTTACTAAGACGAAACTGATCGTCTTTCGGCCCACTGGACTTGGACCCATTTTCTCGGGGATCCACCTCTCGGCGGTCGACACCGGGCGGATGTGGCTTTTCGGGCCGTTAGACTCCACTTGTGCCGTTCGGTAGATGAAAAGCTTTTTGCGTTTGTTTCTAGGATTCTCAGCAGTAGCTGTGGTTGATGGGGGTCAGAAGAATTGGCCGCCGAGAGCATAAGAGACAAAACAATTGGTCATCTTAGGCTAGCATTTAGGCTACTTTAATTCTGCAGCTTAAGCCTTGGAGGACAATTCTTCTAACACCCACCTGCGCCCGTCTCACAGTTCTCTCAGGAGTAGTTGTCTTTACAGTACCAGTGCGCACTTGTGACGTGGCCGCAAGTATTGATCATTGGGGATGAGTTTCTGACGAGGATTGATAGTAATGATATAGCTTTTCGGTGTCATCACAGCGATAATTAGAGTCATTTATGCGTAAAATACGTTATTCATTTATTTATGGTATATACAAGTTAATACATGTCACTCAACCTCTCGGGAATGACGATTTGGGGTATCTTTTAATGACGGCCTGCACTCAGGCGAAGCAGCATTGGTAGTTCTGCCGATCTCATCATGGTGGTGATGAATGATCGGCGAAGCCTGACTCCAGCCGCGATGATCTCAGCACTGCACTGACTCGGCAGCTGCGCTGTGACATTCGTTTTCTCACCAATCTTTCAGGTGATTCACTCAAACCTGCGCTTCAGCTGCAGTCTTGTTCTTCTTGTTCTTCTTGATACCAACAAGACCGATGATCTCCTCCCAGAAACCGGTAGGAGGGTCAACAATCATGGCACGCTCCTCATAAGCATCAATAGCGGGGCGCTCCCACACGAGATCACACTCCTCGGGCTTGACGATCTTGGTGCGGTGGATGAGCTTCCAGCCGATGTAGGTGAAGGGAGCGATGATTTGCATGGTGTAGTTGGAGAAGAAGTTCTTGGCGTTGAAGGGTGCCAGGGATGTGTAGCCGTAGGTGTAGCAGACGATGGTGTGAAGAATGAGAGCGATCCATGCGCAGTAGGGCTGGAAGTAGCCGAAGTAGGGCATTGTCTTGCGGTCGATTCCTTGGGCCTTGCAGGCGCGGTAGTAGAAGAGGAAGGTGATGTTCATGGTGATGTAGTCCACGATGCCTCCTCCAGTGATGAGGGCGAGAAGGATGGTAAGGGCTTCAGCGGAGCTGGAGTCGAGCTGGAGGAAGGCCAGAAGAGGGAAGACCATGGTGACGGCGAAACAGTAGATGGGAATACCGTTCTTTGTGGTCTTGCGGAGGAAGGCAGGGGCTCGTCCTTCGAGGGCGAGACTGTACAGGGATCGGGTCGCGCAGTAGGTGTAAGTGTTGCCGGCGGAGAAGATAGTGGTGAAAAGAAGAGCATTCACAAGATGGGGCAGTCCCTCAATACCAAGGTTAGCCATGGCGATAACCCAAGGAGAAGCAGCAGCAGTGCCGTGACCGGAGCCATCACCCAGATGAACAGCAACAAGAGTGGGATCACTGTGGCTAAGGGCAATACCGCAAGTCAAAGCAGCACCGATGAAGAACAGACCGAATCGGAAGTAGACGGTCTTGAAAGCAGTCTTGACATAGCGACTAGGATGCTTAGCCTCGGCAGCAACCATGGAGATGTAATCGGGACCGACGACGAAGAAAGCAGCGGAAGCAAGGGCTCCCATGAATCCCTCAAGACGGCCCAGATCACCCTCCGATCTGAAAGTAGCGAATGCGTCATGCACGTTGGACCAGTAGCGGAAGCCATATGCGTCACCCTGAGGATTACCCCCGACCATAGTCACAAAGGTAAACATGAAGAGGATGAAGATGAGGAGGACTTTGCCGAGGGCTAGCCAGAATTCTGCTTCACCAAAGACACCGACAGCGAGGAGATTTAGTATACTAGAAGGAGACACGAAGTTTAGCATGCGGACATACACAAGGGATAGAAAGGAATGAAGAACGGTGGAGTCTCATCGCTGAATGTACATCAGGATGCGACTCGCAGTTCGGAAAGCCTTACCCATAAGCAATGATAACGGCGATGATGAAACCAGCCGTAGGACCAGCTTGCGTAACGTTATCACTCCAGAAAGAAACAACCAGATTCAGCGCGACAATCTCAAAAGGGATAAGCAGAGCCTCGTAGAGAAAGAAGTTCCATCCGACCATGAAGCCAAGAGCATCATCAACCCAATGGCCAGCAAGACGGATAAAGCCACCAGAGACAGGCATATAAGTGTTCATCTCAGCGATGGAGTTGTTGGTGAGACCGAGGACCATGGCGTATAGAGCTGTGCAGACGAGAAGGGAACCGGGACCGCCCTTGGCTAGGCCGGCGCCGATACCGATGAAGAGACCGGTGCCGACTGTGCCTCCGATGGAGAGGAGTTGGACTTGTCTGTTGTTGAGACGGCGATGAAGACCGTCTGTGTTTCCGCCATCGGTTTCGGTCGGGGAGGGGGAGGCGGCCCTCTTGGAGGCTTTTTCTCCGTCTGAAGACATGTTGGGCCGGAGGTGTGTTAGTTGAAGGTCAGATCAAGAAGCATGTACACCAGATCTGGGCTTGCAGATCATGTGGTGGAGAAGAAGAAGAAGAAGAGAGAGAGATACTAAGAAGAAAGAAGAAAAAGAAGAACAAAAGAGCGAGAGCAAAGGGTTTTATTGTCGATCGTACCTCTGGGAGGCAAAGACTGGTTTGTACCTCTCAGTCTGTCACTCCGCAGTCCTCAACATGGTACCAGTGGAGAGCAGTTCAAGCCAGTGGATCGAAGTTCACACTCAGTGGGTCAAAAACGATTTGGACGTTTCCAAATCCTTGCACTCCCTTCAACCATCGCGTCACTATGGGTCGCGCAAAGACGAAGTTGTGGATATCGTCGTTATTAAATCTCCACCATCAAAGACTCGACTCGTTCGCATTGGTATCTACTCCAGTAAACAAGCACTGTTAAATCGAGGAGAGTCCGTTCACAAACGTACATCTCCCCAGAATAAGCTTCTCCTCATGCTTGGCTTTTGCTCCCTCCCAAGAACAAGGTACGTATAGCCCAGGTATGTTTTCAAAGTCTGACTTATAAAAATGAAGATTTCTGGCGCTCGGAGGTTTAACAAATTAGGCCCAATCTGGAACTTTTGGAGAAGGAATCTGACGTCACAGGGTCTCGTTCAGCTGCAAAGAAAATCACGTGAAGCGGCTAGAAAAGGTTGCGCTGAGGGTGTACACGTGATGTAAACTGCCATGATTCGAAGAGTGAGTGGATCAACAGAGTTTTTTCACTCTGATGATTTGTTATAAGGACTGTCTGTGGATCACAGCGGCTTAGACTAAACGGGGTTTCCGCAGTGTTTCTTACTGAAGCGGTATTTTCAGCCGACTGAACCATGAACATGGTCCCGATCCTTTGAGGGAAGAGTCCAATGGTTGAATCTCAGCTCAGGCAATTCATTATGTAAAGCAATGGATGTGTCACGACAATGTTTTCCTTGCCTCTGTGGTATCATGCAATACAATATGACCCTTCAATTTGAACCCATGTTAGTATCCAGCAATAAAAGTTTCTCTGAAACAAGGCACAAAAAAGCAAATTGTTGAAGAATTCTTGTTACTGTTCATGACCTGTCGTTCAAAATGCCCAGAGTTTAGCTTGAGGCTCAGCGGGTGAGCAACGCCAAGTTTCTCATGGCAGTTGCCTCATTCGGTCTCAGCCATAAAAAAAAAGACTTCCAGGGGCAAAAAGAAGAACACCACCGCCGGCATCGCCTAGAATAGGCAATCCGCTTATTGGCGGGCATCGCTTGTACGTGACGCGCTGTAAGCGCCAAGAAGTGAAAAACTGCGGTATTTTACTCGAGCATCGTATTTTGTGGAACTCCACAGGGGATGAACAGTCCACACGAGTATATGCGCTGCGGCTAAGCTAACCATCAGAGTTTCAATGTCCATGATACGATAACATACGGATAAGCATAAAAAAAAGATGCATACAGTACAATAATTAGATATGTAGTTCGCCGATCTCTCTGTTCTGGTCGACATTCAATTAAGCTTATTTGCCAAGGGTTTTTCTGGTTCTGGTAAGGTAATCTGCATTGGCAATTCCCACATAGATATCTTGGACGTTTCGCGTATTGAAACAAAACAATTTCAGGGTCCATGATAAGTCTGGGGGTGGACGGACCCTCAACAAAAGATGTTCGAGACTTGGCTCCGTGATACGTTTGAAGTCAGTGTTGATGCGACGCAGTTGCCGACGATATATTGGGCGGGTCGTGCATTGATGGTGCCATATCTCGAAGAGGTCGAGACTCAAGATGACCTCAAGCAAGCGAATGGGTTGTGGCGGCTTTGACTCTAAACAGACCTTGGTTTTGGTCGGTTATGGTTCCGTCTCGGGGGACTTGACAGGCTTGGATGGACGATCTGTCTAACACCGAGTCAGGGAAGGCATCGTGAGAGTTGAGAGTTGGCTTCACATACGTCATTTCATGGGGTCGGGTAACATCAACATAAGTTCCTCGCTAACACAACCATGTCCAAGAGGTTAAAAGTCACTTCCTTGGCATTCAACACTTTTACCCAGTTCAACAGGGGCTTTTATAACTTTGCCAGTCAGTTGTATGTTCTTTCTTCAAGTTTTCGCGACAAGGAACTTGCGACAGATTGAAGAGCATGACGAGAGGTCCTGACTCTAAGTAAATAAGGCAGTCCGCGATAATTAGAATCATGGAATCCATGATCATTTGTTACTGTATTCTTCCCTCAAAGTAGGTAAAATATTTGTATTCTGTGTGGCTTGACAGCTCTTTAACTCTCAACTCCATTTTTGCTCCTTGGTGGATTGCAAGTTTAAGTCTAACATTCACACGAAGTCAAGTCATTATGTTTATCACGAGCAACTTCACCACAAGAACCCCAATGCTGCACATAGCTAATGAAGGATAATGAGCTGCAGACTATAAGACTTTCGCCATGATTACGAATGATTTAAGACGGCATGCCATGTTCAGGATCCATTTCTGTGCATTTCCTCTTCAAGTGCAGAAAGCTTACCCTACAGCACATGGCACGTGCTTAGAATTTCCAGTGACATAAGCATCTTGACTTTCATATCATCAATTCTCGAAAGCTACCTCCCAAACATCACATCCACATACAAACCACCCAAAATGTCCGAATACTGGAAATCAACACCAAAATACTGGTGCAAGCACTGTCAAACCTACGTCCGCGACACAAAACTCGAGCGCCAAAACCACGAATCCACAGCCAAGCACCAAGGCGCCCTCAAACGTTTCCTACGCGACCTCCACCGCGGCCATGAGCGCGAAGAGCGCGATAAGGAGCGCGCAAAGCAAGAAATCGCCCGTCTAAATGGCGTCGTCTCAGGATCTTCTTCGTCAGCGGCTGGTCCGTCGAGACCTGCGCCGCGCACGCAACAACAACCCAGCGCACCCACTGAAGCGTCGTTGAAGAAACAAAGAGAACAGCTTGCCGAGATGGGCGTGGCGATGCCGAGCGATTTTCGACCCGAGATGGCTATGCCGGGAGAGTGGACGGTTACGAATACTAGGGTTATTGAGAAGACGGAGGAGGATGGGGAGGTCAAGGTTGAGAAGAGGGCGAATGGTGTGAGGAAAAGGGAGGCGACGGAAGAGGAGAAGGAGGAAGAAAATGCTATGCAGAGCTTGTTTAAGAAACCGAGACGTTGGGGACGGGATTCGAAAGCGATGCCACAAGAAGATCACGAGCTTGATGCGCTATTGAGCGGGTCGACATTTGCGCCTCGCGCAGTCAAAGAAGAAGCGGTTAAGGAAGAAGAAGAGGAAGTCAAGAAGGAGGACGAAGGGGATATCAAGAAGGAAGACGACGATACTACTACACCGATCAAAGAAGAGGAGACGACGACTGTCAAGACGGAAGCGCCGGACGAACCTCTGATAAAACCAGAGCCTGAGGAAGCTGAGTCCGGAGTACAAACGGTGGTGTTCAAGAAGAGGAAACCCAAGGGAATTCGACAAAAGTAATGAAATTCGGTGTATTATAGAGATATCTGTTTTGAGGGCATAATAATGATACCACGCAAATAACAATGCTGATACAGTTGTTATCTGCTCTTATCGCCATCTCCTGTATGCGACGGACTTAACGTGAAGCCCTTTGCGATCCGGACGTCCGTGGCATCTCATCTTAAGTCCATTGTTCATCTTCAACTCCTAAACCCTTGAAGCTTTCCTGCGATATCATGATAATCATGTTCTTCGTTCGCCGAGTCCGGCACCGAAGTACGGAAATTCCTACCAGATTCCGAAAAATCCATTAACTCCATGCGCGCTTTCATAATTCGGCATTCCGTGGAGACGGAAATAAGAGTCCCAATTCAAACACGGCATTTAGTTCTCACCAATGAGCTTTCTGGATCTGTACCAAAGGGTTCCTGCTTTGTGGGGTACCTCGGACATGTATGGAATATTATTTTCGGGTTCCATTGCGTCACAGAGAGGGATCCGCTTGGGTGGGAAGTGTTTATATAATTCGGGCGATTGTCCTCCGAAAGAAAATCTCGACATCTACAGCTTCATTCGATCTACTGTCTATAACAACACTTACCAAATACACTCATAACTTATACAATGGCTTCTAACCAACCCGGAAAGTGCTGCACCGTCGGTGTCCGCCACGAGTAAGCACCTTAACCATCATCCTGGTACCAAATACTCACAATTTACAGAGGCGAGCCCACTGGCAAGATGATCAAGCTTCCCAGCGGCATCGAGGCTTACATAGCTACCGCCCCCGAGGGCAAGGCTCATCAGGGCGCTGGAATCGTCTACGTCGCTGATGTTTTTGGTATCTGGAACAACAGCAAGCTCATGGCCGACCAATTCGCTGCCAACGGCTACACCACTATCATTCCCGACATTTTCAACGGCGATGTCTTGGAATACCCCCCTGTGGGCGTCGATGTCATGAGCTGGATCATGAACGGTGCCAATGGCGATAACCCTCATACCCCCGCTCAGGTCGATCCTATTGTTGTTGAGGCTATCAAGTATCTTAAGGATCAGGGTCTTGACAAGATCGGAGGTGTCGGATACTGCTTCGGCGCCAAGGTACGTTCCCAAAATTACACCTCCCGAGAATACACTCGCTAACAAAAATAGTACGTTATCCGCAACTACAAGGAGGGCATCAAGGTCGGCTACGTCGCCCACCCCTCTTTCGTCGAGGAAGATGAACTCCGAGCCATCGGAGGACCCCTGTCCATCGCAGCGGCGCAGACCGACAGCATTTTCCCCACCGAGAAGCGACACCGCTCCGAGGAGATTCTCATCGAGACTGGCAAGCCTTTCCAGATCAACCTGTACTCTCACGTTGAGCACGGCTTTGCTGTGCGCAGTGATCTTAAGGATAACGCTAAGCGATTTGCCAAGGAGCAGGCTTTCCTTCAGGCTGTTCAGTGGTTCGATGAGCACCTTATCTAAGTTAGACATGATATAGATATATAATAATAGAGGAATGTTTGTTGAAGAGTCTTGATTAAAGTTTGGTGAAGCGGAATGGTACCTTAGCCACTGAAGAATCGTCGATCTGTCATGTGTAACAATTCAAGTCACGCAGAGCACAATTGCAAGAACAAGGTCATCTATATTAAGCGATTTATTAATTATTTTACATATCCGAGTAAGACCAGATCTCATCTTGAATCCATCTCTTCCCGTCTCGGCAATCCAGATCCTTGGAACCTCAAGCCACTGACACAACCTTGCTCGACTTAGTTTCAGTGACCTTCAGGGGAGACTCCACTGTGGCGCACCCACTGGCCAGCGTAGCCAGCTCACCTCAGCTTTCTGTCTCACTCTTCCATGCTCGGTGACGGCTTCGCAACCTATTGTCTCTCCTTTCATCACGCGACTCGACTCGACTTTCTCCTCTCTAACATTCATTTGAACAAGTGTAACAAAAACATGCTTCAGGAGCACAAACCCGCGTGATGGCCGCCTCCGTCGATACCATCCCTCATCTCCCACCGCTTCCATCCCCTCCTGCATCAACATGCGCCGACGAACAGACCGCCAAACTAGCCTCCGACGAGGATCAATCATCTGAAGGATCCAGCGTTAGCATGCGTCGCGAATACTCCAACTCATCATCCATCTCGGAACCAGCCGTCGAAGAAGATGATTACGAGCGAAGACTGGATGAACAGCAACGTCATTACAGTCTGACCGATGATGCGCAAAAGGATGGTGACCTCGAAACGGCTGTTCCCTCTGGAAGGGCCAGTCGCAGCAGTACGATAAGCAACACTACAAACCCAAATGTTCGTCGTCTCTCGGCAACTGAGATGCAGCGCCTCGCAAACTCTCCCGAGTCTTTACCTGTTGCCCCCGCTCCGCAACGGAGAGATTCTACATCTCATCTTCTTGACCAGCGAGAGGCTGTACGACAAGCGACGATGCGTCTCGAGAATCAACAAACCGAAGCGTTTCCCTCGCTGCAGCCGAATAGTGTTGCTGTGGAGGCTCGCTCGGCTACTGGACTTGGACTTTGGGATCTTCAACTCCCAAAACGACCGTCTCCTGGAGCGCGCACTCTGTCCACACCTCCTACAAGTCGAAGACAAGCCAGCGAATCCGGGACATCCTCGCCGCGAAGATATTCATCTTTTAATCCCGCTGGTCGGCCTACATCTCTCAATCTCGACGGTGCAGGTCCGACATCTCCTATTAACAGTACACGATCGACACCCGCGACCGCTATTCCTGTCCAAACTGATGGCTTACGACCCCCGTCACCGATCCCGCCTATTATTCCTCTACCTCCCATGTCACTTCCTACACATCTACAGCTCGAATTGGCGGCTCAGCGACCTAGTCCGTTGTACATCCACCAATCCCACGCCTACGACATCCCCTACGAATCCAACGCCGTCAAATTCGAGCGTCTTAAAAATGTGCTTCTTCTCCCACCGTTCCTCGAGCGCACACTCAACTTTGGAGCCCTGGCGTGTCTTGACGCTTGGCTGTACAACTTTACCATTCTCCCTATGCGATTCACCCTAGCTGTTGGCGTACTGGTTCGTTGGTGGGGTTATCTGGTTCTTAAGGAGGTCCGATGGCTCGTCGACTATGTATGGTACGGCTTGGGGAGACTTTGGCAACGAGGACGAGGTACACAGCCTGCTACTACAGAGGATAGCAGCACCGATGAGGGAAGATCACGCAGCGAGAGTCGTCCTAGAGGTCGTTCGAATGACCAGAAGAAGCACGACTTTAAACCACACGCAAATGCTCACTTCAAGCCCTTACCATCTCGGTCCCAGCCCCGATCCGGGACGTTTCGACACAGGAGGACCAAGTCTATGCCTTCGAACTTGTCAGCCTTCCACAAAGCTGATCTTCTTCAAGGCTTGGTTATCATCTGTAGTTCTATGGCCCTCATGACCCTCGACGCAAGCCGAATGTACCACTTCATCCGCGCTCAGTCCGCTATCAAGCTCTACGTCATCTACAACATTCTCGAAGTTGGCGATCGGTTGCTCTCTGCTCTTGGTCAGGATATTCTCGAGTGTCTATTCAGTACAGAAACGCTCTCTCGTAATGCGTCAGGTCGATCAAAAGTACTGCTCCCATTGGGAATGTTTATGCTAGCTTTGGCGTACTGCTGTCTTCACTCGATAGCGTTGTACTACCAAGTCATCACGCTCAACGTCGCCGTCAACTCTTATTCCAACGCTCTACTGACGCTCCTTCTTTCGAACCAATTCGTCGAGATCAAAAGCACCGTCTTCAAACGTTTTGAGAAAGACAATTTGTTTCAGCTCACCTGTGCTGATATCGTCGAACGATTTCAGCTCTGGATCATGCTTCTCATTATCGGCATGCGCAACGTCGTTGAAGTCGGTGGTCTGAGTGTTCCGGGTGCTGGTTCTGAGACATCCTTTGATGACGCCTCTAAGCCATTGCATAACCCGTCTATTCTTCCTCACAGCTTCACGGTGCTTCCACCCTGGATTACAAATTGTCTTATGTCGGGCGAGGTTTTGTCGCCGTTTCTCATTGTTATTGGTAGTGAAATGCTTGTCGACACTATCAAGCATGCGTACGTCACCAAGTTCAACAATATTAAGCCAGCGTTTTACAGTCGTCTTCTTGACATCCTATGCAAAGACTACTACACCAACGTAAGTCACTCACCTTTCTCTCACGGTACCTCTCACTAACACTTACTCACAGGCCTTCATGACTCCCTCTCTCACTAAACGTCTTGGTTTGGCAGTCATACCGCTCTCATGCCTCTTCATCCGCGCCTCCATTCAAACGTACCACATGCTCCTCTCAACCCATCTTCCAATGCCAATGCCCATTCCCGAATCAACACAAACATCCCTCACATCCGAGTCCGCTACACCCTCATCACCCGCCATAGTCGCAGCCCTGAACCACTTCGACTCTCTAATCCGCGACTCCCTCGGCCGCGCAACATACGGCTACCCCTACGGCTCCCCCCTCAACTCCCGTCCCTGGTACTCCTGGACATCCGACGACGTCATCGCCGCGCTCACAATGGTAGTCGTCTTCTTCATCGCCTTCCTCGTCCTTCTCATCCTCAAACTTCTACTTGGCATGCTACTTCTCAAATACTCCCGCAATCGCTACGCGGATATGAAACGCAAGGAACATGCAATGTATGCAGCCGAGTCCTTTGAGATTGCGAATGCACGACGTGTAGGTGGTTTTGGACAAGTTGAGGTTGGGGAGGAGAGACAGAGATGGATTCACGCTGATAGGAATGAGGGTCTTAAGGGGGGGAAGGGGCCGGGGAAGAGGGTTGAGAAGGATAAGGGGAAGAAGGATGACTTTGAGAAGGTTATGAGGTATGAGATGGTTGCGAAGAGGATTTGGTGATATATAGATTCTTTCAGCATTATATGGCGTTTGGGATGATGTGCATTTGGGAGTAAAAAGAATACAAGTATGCTTCATGTTCAGTGCTCTCGAATATCCTCAACAATTACGTTCAATCGCCGGACAAGACGTGTCGTGTAATACGATTGCGCCAAAGATACCCAGGAACAAGGACCCCTAACAGACAACAGTGACCTCGGGCTATCAGGCATTGCTACAAGACGAGTCTATGACAAGGTACTCTGGCTCCTTGACGAAGACACAATTACTTCACAGTTCATGAGAAACAAAATGTCCATATGGAAAGGTATCTTTTCTTTCTATTCCTAGGTATCAAAAGTCCCGAAGCATCTATACAGCTTCGTAAGAAATCCCAGCGCTTGCCATCCCTATAATCCTTTTTCCCTTTTGTTTACCATTCCCTTATGCTGTACCATCCACGGTATAAACTCTAAATTGACACACCGCGTGTCTTAACTTTTTTCTTCATCAAATCATATCGTAGTTTCGTATCCCTATATATAATAAACCCTTTGTCGTTCAAGTCATGATGCTATGCCTCTAACCAATTTACTGGATGTTGGCAAGCTTGAGAAGGCCGGGGTTGTTGGCCAGGAGGTCGGGCTTGGCCTTGTAGAGCATCTGGACGGTCTGCTGGAGGATCTGCCTTGTCTCAGGCTCGAGCTGCTCCTCGGGAGGGCTGAGGACCTTCTCGAAGATGTTGACGAGCTGGGGGGTGAGCTGCTCGACAGTGGGGTTGGAGTGCTGGTAGAGGTTGTAGATGTTCTCGTAGATGGGGGCGTTCTCCTCGTAGTCCTCCTGGAGGGGAAGGGCGTTGGCAACGGCGGGGAGAGCCTGGGAGACGAACTCGTTGTTGGGGTTCTTGGCCATCATGCGAGAGACGGCACCGGCGACGTTGTCGGTCATGCGCATCTCGTTGACGGTCAGGAGAGGCTCGAGCTTCTCCCAAAGGAGAGGGTACATGGGGAAGGTCTTGTTGGTGTCGGAGGAGTTGAGGACGACGAGACCGATGGCGTAAGCAGCGTTGGACTTAGCCAGAGGGTCGGGGTCTGTCAGGCGACGGACAAGAGCCTGGCCAAGAGACTCGGTGAAAGGAGTGATGGCCTCACCAGTGTACTTGGTGATCTCAGCAATGGTACCAACAGCGGTGGATCGGTGGAGATCCTCGCTGGAGCTGGCAAGTTTGAGAATAGGCTTCTCGAAGATCTTCAAGAGCTCGCCGAAGCTGCTGCCGAGAGCGGCGGCAAGGCCGACGATAACGTCAAGAGCGGTATCGATGACGAGCCAGTCGTACTCGGAAGAGCCACCTTCAACATCAGGCTCCTCCTCCTCGTCACCGAGGTCCATCTGGCAGGGGTGCGATCGGGTAATAAGAAGACCAACGACCGAGACCATCTCCTGGAGGAAACCGTCCTTGCAGGTGAGAACGGCGGGACCGCAAGCCTTGAGGGTGGCGGCGATGTTGCGGTTGATGTCGGTGATGACAGAGCTATAAGACTGTTAGCGGAAGATTCAAGTCAAGAGTGCAAGAAACAAAAAGTAACAGTGTCATGAATCAGACGTGATTAGACGCGTTCTCAGCAACGGCATTTGCCTCTGAGTGAGCTGGGTATAACGCAAGGTAGTCATCATTTTGGGGGAAAGAAAGAGCAAAAAGAGAGTTACTAACCGTTCGCAATCGTCAGACCAGATGGTCATGGTAGCCTTCTCGAGAGCCTGGCCCATGGAGATGAGTGAGGTAGGAGGAGTGTGCTTGGCGGGAAGACCAGCCTCCCACTTGACACCGGAGCCCTCCTCCCAGACCTGGAAGACACGGGCGTAGGTGCGCCAGAGGGTGGAGACGGCGGTCTTTCGGCATCCCTCGTATGTGTGCTCGGTGAAGGGAGAAACCTTCTCGATGGTCTGCTCGACGTACTGCTCGAGATTGGCGCTGTTGCAAGAGTTGGAGATGACATCACCAAGGACGTCGAGAGCAATCTCCTGCTCAAGAGCGACAGCAGTCACAGCACCGAGGTCGTCAAGATCCTCGATGTCATCCCAGTCCTCTTCACCGTTAGCGGCGATGGTGAGGTCGTCCTCGTTCTCGGGAGCCTTGACCTTGACACGCTTGCCACCAACAACGATAGCGCCGTCACCAAGCTGGTTAACATCAACACCAGGAAGCTCAATCTCCTCCTCCTCAAGCTCGAGAGAAGAGAAGAGACCCTTGAAAACACCGGGAAGGAAGTGGTCGAACTGCTCGTGGTAAACCTTGGACAGGTTGGACCACAGGATGAAGCTGGTCTCCTTGAGGCGGGGGTTGTCAAGGCTGAGGGCCTCCTCGGAAGCGGACATGAGGTCCATGACGTAAGGCTGGAAAGCCTCAGAGCCGACGGCCATAGCGATGCGGCCCAAGCTGTCGCAGGTGGAGCTTCGGAGGTCAAGAGACTCCTCGCCATCCTTGATAGAGACGAACTTGCCGAGAGAGGTCATGACGTCCTTGAAGTAAGGCTCGAAACCCTTCTCCATGGAAGAAGCGATGGCACCAATAGCGGAGGCAGCAGCAGCCTTGACACCGAAATCCTCGTGGTCGAGGAGACGGACCATGGGGCCAATCAGGTTAGGACCGTACTGGGCCATGATCTTGGTGTCGATACCGTCACCGAAGGTGTCAAGAGCACCGCAAGCGCATCGGATGATGCTGACGTTGCTCTTGTCGGAGGGACCCTGAGAAGCAGCCTCGAGGTTCTTGAGGACGGCAGCGATGATCTGCTCGTGGTGAGAGGACATCTCATCGGCCATCTCCTCAGCGAGGTGGATCAGACCAACGAGAGAGGCGTGGCGGACACGGGTCTCGGAGTCCTGGAGGAGAGAGATGATGGTGGGGAGAAGAGGCTGGAGCTGGGTAGAGATGAAGTCGGGAGCACCCTCAGCGGCGTTACCGAGAGCGAGCATAGCGGCCATACGGTACTTGGGGTCGTTGTTACCGGCGAAGTGGGGGAACTGCTCGAGAAGAGGGACAATGGCCTGACGAGGGGGAAGCTCGTTGGACAGGGTGTCGATGAGGCTGATGGCAGTGCGGGCAGGAGAAAGGTCCTCCTCGTCGTCCTCGGGGTCGAGCTCGGTGACGATGTGCATGGCCTTGACCATAAGCTCAGGAGCCATGGTCTTCATGCCCTGGATCTTCATGCGACGGTAGCGAACGCACTGGATGAGGAAAGCAAGAGCCTGAGATCGGGCATCCTCCTCAGCGTTGACGTTTCCACCAAGCTCGATCATGAAGGAGAGGAGATCTCGGAGGTGGACGGCAAGGAGAGAAGAGTCGTAAGCGATGAAAGAGTGGAAGACCTCGAAGACGATCTTGTAGCTCTCCTCATCCTCAGCCTCGACGGTAGCCTTGAGGATGTTAACCAGGCTGGGAACGAAACCCTGCATAGCGTTGAGGGCGATCTCGTCCTCCTCGGGCTCAATGATCATGAGGATGGCACCAATAGCGCGGACGATGTTGATGCGAACCTCCTTGCTCTCAGGGTCCTCAATACGGGCCTGGAAGAGCTTGAGAAGATCGTGTGTGTTATCGGCGAAGTGGGTGGGGTCCTCCTCAAGGATGGCGTAGAGAAGGAATGTGCCAACCTCACGGGCAACGACGTTGTCGTTGTTGCTGAGAGGGAGGAGCTGCTTGAGGAAATCCTCACCCTCACCGTTCTCCATATCAGCGCTGACAATGCCGGCGATGAGACGGGCGAGAGAGTGGCGGACACCAGCAGAAGACTCCTTGAGGACACCCTCGAGAAGGTGGTTGCGGGCAAGCTGTCGCTGGTCCTGGGCGGTCTTCTCCCAGAACTTGGGGATCAGACGGAGAGCCTGGACCGAGGCGAGCTGTCGAACGCCAGCATCTCCATGTGTGAGGGAGATCTCGACGAGGGCGAGAAGCGACTCGGGCTTTGTGTAGAAGTTCTTCTGGAGCTCGGCGGTAACGGCCTTGACCTGCTCAGTGTTGGCTGAGAGAGAAAAAGTTAGCTTTCAGAGTATGTTAAGCGAGACAACACACAGAGCAGAGCTTGCAATGTTGACATCAACAGAAGAGTAAAAACTTACGGACTTGGCTCCCCTCAAGGAGCTGTGCAAGCTTCCCCTTATCCATGATTATTTCTAAGTCGAAGCTGAAACGACGTAGAAAGGAAAGAAAAAAGGAAAAGAGAAAGAGAAAGAGAAAAAGAACCCGAAGGTTTATAGTTGGATGAAGAGGAAAAGAAATCGCGAGGGACCCGCGTCCGAAAATTTTAAATTATTTGGGGTCCTCGGGTCGAAATTAGAGGGAAGAAAAAAAAATTCCCATGCCCCGCTCCTGGCAGCTTCGATGCTGGTTGGGTAGGCAGCGGCCAAAGCGCTCCAAGGGTCTAAAATCTGGTGTTGCCCCTCGTTTTCTTTTCCACTTTAGCGCGGGGCTTTTTTGTGGTGATGATTTCTTGGATGAGATGAGAAGCTCCAAGGTTGACCGCCTTGAGAAGACAATTGGAGCTGTTTCTTCTTCTTCTTTCTTCTTTGTCGGATATTGTTTGTTGATATTCCTGAAGGTCTGACGAAGCCTGGCTCTATCTCTCCCCTCAGGCTCGAAAGATAGGCATTGCTGAAGACATCGGATAAATGCAACGCAATGCAACGCAACGCTCAAGGGCCAAGACTTGGCTTGCTGGCACAGGTCGGTCCAGATGATGCACTAGCTAACGTGCATAATGACACAGATGGCACCCAATGAGTGGCCACTGATAGGCCCAGCATGACGTTGGCCGGCTGACGGATACGCTCTAAAGAGCTTTCGACGCTTCACCACCAAACAATTGGACAAGAACATCCAAAGACAAGACAAGACTGGTTGAGGACATGATTAATCCATTAAACAGTACTTGCTTGCAATAGGTATTGTTGCTATCAAAGCCAACCATGCCGGTGACATCCACCATGACGCTTCTCAGCATGAACGATAGCCCGCCCAGGCGCAGCTGTCTAAGCACAGACTGGTCCCAAGCTCACTCAGTTTAGTTCGATGCAGCTCACAGTCGTGCGCCATCATCTGCCGTCGATTGGTCTCACGAGCGATGCTCTGTACATGATTCAACAAAACACGGTGCGACTCAGTCAACGCTCTTCTTGCCAGGCACGCAAATGCGATCCCCAATCATGAGCGCCTCGCAATCAACATCCTTATTCTTCTTCAAGATCTCATCAAGATCCACACCAGCCTTCTTGGCGATAGACCAACACGTATCGCCCTGCTTAACACCATAGGCAACCGTACCCTCCGGACAATCCGGGATAGGAATGTGTTCCTCGGGCGAGGACTTGTGACCGAGGAACCAGAAGAGGAGCAGCATCGATAGAATGATGAGCATGAGGAAGTTGAGGAAGGGCTTCATCTCGGTGAACCAAGACATCTTGGGTTGATGGTACTGCGGGTTCGTCACGAGAAAAGACTCGGACTCTTGGCCTTCGGGACGCGCTTCGCCGACCTTTGTGAGCTGGCCGTATTGGTTGCCTGGCGCGCTCTCCCAGAAGCTTCCGTCGGCGTCGCGGAATGTGTAGACCTGGGTGTCAGCATCGTAGCCTACTCTCTGCATGCCCTCTGGGAGACGCTCCTCGTCGGTATCATAGCGAGAGAATCTAGACATGATCGCTGTTGATGTAGGTAAGTTTGTAATGTGATGTAAATGATAAAAGGGAAGAAAAGGGAGGAAAGAGGAAGAGATCAGTCTCGCTTCCTTTGAAACACGGACATCATGTTGCAGGGGACCGCGTCATGATCTTAGTCAGCCGTCTGGCCTGACCAACCTCGTCTAAGGTCACCGCCAACCCAGAATCAGGAACAGCGACAACTTACACGGGATTGTGATTAAGATAGGTAATTTGGATTAGTCTCCATCGTGAGATCGGAGGGACTTTAGTTCAAGGTGTAGATCAACAGACGTCCGTTAGCCATCCGTAGCTTTGCCCAACAGTCGGCAGGTAGTTGGATCAATAGCCATGAACAAACAAGAAGCGCGCATGGTATTACCTCTTTCAGAACAAACGTATATCATGTAGATGCAATTAGCATTCCAATCAAGCTGCGAATAATTGAATTGGAAGGCCGTGGTGATCAGCCATCCGCATATCGTGGAACCCCTGTCAGCCTCGGCTCATGTCTCTGACAAAAGACGCCAACATGAACCCATGCAACTCATAGTTTACCACCACCATCAAGATACAGAACAACCTAATTCAAAATGTCAGCATATCCGCTGCTAGAGGTGGAGTCTCAAGTCACACAGCAAAATGAGAGTACTTTCACGGTCAATCTTGCAGAGTGCTTCGCTGTCGGAACAGGTAAGTTGCGTCTTCCTGTGACGAGACCTCCGCTAACAGCTACAGTCCCTCATGGAGGATATATCTCTGCAATGTTTCTTCGCGCCGCAAGCCAGTATCTTGGAACCAATGATCAACCCGACACCTTTGCTGCACATTGGCATTTCCTGAATGCGACACACATCGGCCCAGCTGTTCTTGTAGTTGAAGAAGTCCGAAGAGGCCGCGCTCTATCAATCATCCACATAACACTGTATCAAGAAGGACTTCTCTTACAAAATCCCTGGATAACTTCCAAGTCTAAGAAGAAAATCGCGGCGTATATCACGAATAATCGTATTGAGGCTGAGAGTGGTCTTACTTTACCCACAGGCTTTGAACTCCGCGAGCCTCCTCCTCCAGTGGACTTGGCCAAACTTGCAGACGATAATGATCTAAACTGGGGAAAATTACATATGATAGTTATGGACATGGCACCAATGATGCAACACGTCGAATTCTACAGTCCCAAAGAAAAGAAAACATCGCCAGCATGTTGGGATCTCTGGCTTCGCATGTCCAACGGCGAGCGCTGGAAGACATGGATGCTGAGCTATCTTGCCGATGTAGCTCCCGCGCTGATAATTGAGGGTTACCGACCTACAGATATTGAAGCACCGACTCCTAAAGATCGGTTCGCGTTTGATAAGATCTTTTGGATGCCGACTGTGTCGTTGAGTCTAGATGTCAAGAAGGCTTTGCCGGAGGAGGGAGAGGAGTGGTTGAGGATCAGGATTGAAGCGAAGGTCGTTAAGAATGGGAGGTATGATGCTGAGGTTATTGCTTTTGATGGGGAGGGTGATCTTGTTTCTTTGAGTAATATTGTTGCGTTGATATTGGATGCTGAGAGGAACACGGGACGACAGGTGAAGCTTTAGTATGGACACCGAACCATCGTACTGATAGACATAGATTGAGGGCTTATGTGAGGTATCATACCTGTTTAAAACGTTCATCTCCATTTCCGAATTGTTTTACATGCGGGAGCCTTCGACTCTGATGCAATCATCATTGGTTCTTGGTATAAAGGCCTCGCTGTGATTTGAACCGAAGCAAGATATCCATTATAAGTTTGACTGCATTCGTGAAAGTACTGCAATGCCTTCGTTTCCCTTCTTCGTTAGTCACTATATACTGATCCAGCTGTTAACACAACAAATTAAGCTTTCGTCTCTCATGATCGCCTATCTGATCATCGATACGCGGTTACATAAAGATATCTTGTTCATTCCATAGAAATTCTGACATCTACCCTGAGGCTCCAGACGGGATCCATCTTTTAGCGCCCGCGCCCAGTCCCCCGCACTCACCAATTGTTCCAGCGCACGATCCGCTAAGCTTTAGGGCTATAGGGCGCTAATGTCATCATCTTGACGGTCCATATAACCTTTATTCTTCAGCGGCCCATTGAATTAAGGTATGGACATCAAACAAGATCTGTAACCTCATCAAGTATCAACATTCCATGCCATCTCTTTACCGACAATCAACATCTTCTAACTGGACCTTTAAACAATTGAGGCCATCTACGGCCTTAAAGGTGGCCGCCCCCAAATGTCTGTCTCCATCACGCTATGTCCACCTCATTACGCTCGATCCAATTAAACCCCGGACTTTGAGCCCTGTACGCCTTCCCCTGCTAGAGCAAGATGCGAACTGACAAGTTCAAACGAGGCTCTGCTTCTGCAGCTCACCTTTCTCCTTTCACTTCTTTTGGTTCCCTCTTTTTTCTCTTTCTTCTGGTAATCATGGGGCCGTCTTGAAAGAATTACCACGCGGGTCCTGGTTGAACAAGGACATTGACTGCTTTGCGTGCTTCTTTCTACCTTTCCTGTCGCATCTTCAATTTCTACGACTTGAGAAAGTATTTCGACTCTGGAGCCCTGACCTCAGCTGGAGACGGCTTCTCACTACGCGACGCCACCATCTGAGACACTAGACGAACGAACCGAACGAGCGAACCCCGAATAACCATCAACATGGCCGACGATAGTGCAGATCCCGAAGTCATCGTGGCCTTGGTAGCCCTGATCATATCTCTGGTCGCGCTGGCAGCCACTTTCATGCAAGTTATGCAACAATACTACGCCTCTGCTGCAGGATACGCCCAATGCAACGAGAAAGTAATGGGAAAATGGGCCCTTACAAAAACCCGTCGATTTTCGTGGGACGAACTCCGTTTCGAAGTCGAATTCGAAGCTCCCGTCATTTTTGTTTCGCCGCCGGACAACAAACATGGTCCTATTATTGATGCCGACATCTATTTCTTGGACGGTAGTCAAGAGAGTCTGGATAATACTTGGTCTGAGCTGGCTATCAACTTGAGAGAAGAATACGCGGCCAAGACGAAACGAGAACGTGTTCATACTGCCGACAACGAGCGAGCTTCATGGACGTTACTCCTTAGTGCGGTGCAGCGCATGGAGCACGACTCGGAGAAGTGGCAGAAGATCCAATATGAGGAGATGAATAAGAACATTGGTCCTCCTAGTACGTCAGAACAGCGCGATCTTTCGACAGAACCTCCGGGTTTGTACGATGCGCATACTTTGACGGTGGCTCTTCAGCGCAAGCGCAAGAGTTGGGATACGATGCCTGCGACAGTTCTTCGACCGTATGCGACAACGACAATGTGCCATCTTATCGAGATGCTGGCAGCGTTAGGTATCTACTGGAAGGAATTCGACCGCAGACGTGACCGCTACCGCGCCGAAGGCAATGGCTTTATGGTCCTTGGTGAAAAGGTATCTGATCTGGGGTTGATGTTTACTTTCAGCATCTATGGAAGAAGTCGCTTCGAGTCCAATCGAGTAATCCCTGCGGATCAAGTCAAGGAACTTTGCTTTGGCTATGTGTCTACCATTTACAGTGTACTGTTGGATCAACGACGTCTTCAATTCCCTGAAGATGATCCTGGGAACTTGGCTTTCCTGCAGCTGGCTACTCGTGAGGAGATTTCTCAAACTCTGATTAGAATTGGTTGCAATACCAATGCTGTTCGCGCTTTCCAGGATGCTGGCAAGCAAACGTCGCATTTGTTTCCTGGTACGTTGTGTCACTTCTCGATGTCCCATTGACTAACAAGTTGCAGTCTCATTCGAGATCCTCGGTATGCTGAGTCGCACGTTCCATATCAAGAATACCATGTTCACCCATATTCCCAACCCGACGTCAGACCGATGGGATAAGCAATCAGTGTCACTGTACAAAGTCATGGACGCTTACTACGATCTTGTCGAGGTACCACTACCAAGAGCGCAACGAAACCCAGTCATCCTCAAGAGAATCAGGAAGCATGCCGACAAGATCCTGGGGTACAACAAAGACGAGAGCACGGCGCAAAAGATGTCTGTTCTCAGGGCACTTCACGAAGCCATTGACGACTGCGACCAAATCTTGACGGCCAAAGAACCTGCTGGTACCATCACCCCCTATGCAGAGGCGAACGGCCTCAAAGTACACGAAAGCGAGGTTCAAAAGAAGCGACGAGAAATGGTCCAAGATGTTCTTAGGTCACACATTCAAGAAGTCTTGCGTCTCCTTAACGACAGCGAAGATCGTTCGTCAGATGTGACATCTTTACATGCCGAGTGGAGCCCGTCAACTCGACCAGATGCACAACAACCTAGAGTCACACCCCTTGGATTCGAAGACATGCACGAAGCTAGCCCCGACGAGAGACAGCACAAATTTATGGAGGTTTACTTCCACGTCATTCGCGAAAAGGTCATTCCTCGCGCTGAACGCTCAACAGATCGTCGAGCAAGCGTCATCGGCGCCCCTCCAGGCCACGGTTTCCGCAGAGCAGGAACCGGTCGAACTCAAGCAAGCAGCACGCGCGGCATGGAACGAGGCCACTCTCCCCCTCCACCCATGCCAGCACCGCGTCTTCACAGAAGTGCAGAGAACATGACTCTCAACACCATACCCAACGGCCGCCCGTCGGTGTCTACTAGCCGACCCGGCAGCGCAATGAGCGAAGCTGCTTCGATGCTTAGTGAGGTGCCGGAGGGGAGACTCGAGAGCGCTTTGTATTTGCAGGAAGTGTCACATGATGATGCGTGGTGCACGTTGATATTCCGCATGATTTGCTGGTTGATGCTGCATGACTTTAATAAGTTGGATGTGCAGTTGAGTAAGAGTGAGTTGCTTGGGAGTCGTATGCCGGTTTATATCTCGTAAGCTTTGGGTAGCTTTGCATGACATCAACCTTTGGACAAGGTGACATTTGGGAATGATGTGTTTAGCGATGGGATTTTAGATACCAATAACGACTTATGGAGCCTTTGTAGAAAAGCATGGCTGTTATATCAATGGAACATATCACGATGCTCATGACAAGATCAACAAGTGACATTTTCCGGGCAACTTAGGGTTCATGATCTCTCATTCAAATCTGAGCTACCCTGTACCAACAGACATATCTTTTTTCCCACGCGGGAATCACATTCCATTCTTCGCCGCCCTATCGGCCAATCCAGGCCTCCGAGCACCCCCGCATCGGCGCCCGCCCGGTACTTCAAATCCGGATGATCGGGTACACCGATTGCCCCCTTTTTCGGCTGACTAACGGAAACTCTATCGGGGAGCACGTGAGATTCGGCGAGTGCTTTTTTCGTGGCGAAAGAGTGTTTTTAGTGAGCTTGGTCGAGAATGTTTGAGAAGGGAGATGCCAGACTGGAGATGGTTGCTGTGATTTCTATGGGGAAGGGGGTTTTAAGTGGAAAGGAGGTGAAAGCTTTAGGGAAGGGATACAGTATGAATATAATTGGGAAGGGAGGATAGTATAGAGAGGTAGATACTATGATCAACAATTGACTGAGAAATAACTTCGCCGATATATCAGTTTAATGCCATTTATTTACAGTCTATTCTTCGATCTCTCCTTTCACTCCCTTGGCAGGACAACAGCACAATAATTACAAATTGATCGTGAAAGTAATTAAACGCACGCGTTAAAAGGTATTATGTCTCATTGATCCATGTCGCATCTCGATACAATGCCATTAATCAAGGATAATCCATTCACAGAGGCAATACCCTCGACTTTCGCCGACGCCGGAGCCGATGGAAACGGAAATATATCACGTGAGATATAAGCCATCATTGTCCTTGTTTCTCGAAGGATTCTGTTCCAAGGAGTGCACGAGCACGAACCTCGATTTAGACCGTGGAAATCCGGTTGAGAATCGACAGGCGTTCTGCCTTGGACACTAAACGGGGCTGACTAAGTGGTTAAAACCTGTCTTTGAATTCCAGCTTTCTCGGTCACGGACGTAGCCGCAGCTGGAGAAGGTCTCCGGGTGACAAGACACAGACCAAGTCACTTTCCGTGAATTCTACCTACGGTTTGACTAACAAGGAAAGGGAAAGGCGTTTCTATGCACAGTTAGCTTGAACCATCACCAACAGATTCATCATGTCTTTCACAACAGTTAGACTGTGATAGGGTTGCAGCTCATACTCCAGCATTGCATTGCATGTAAAGTACCCTTTCCCGCAACCGCCCATTAATAGTACCTAAATCCGTGCGGAGAGGTACTTGGTCACCCCCCGTGTCAAGGTTATGTTTCCCCTTCCCCAAGAGTAACGGATCTAAGACCCAATCGTCCAATCATAATCATATCCTCGATAAGCTAGGCTCTGTTTGTCAATGGGAAAGAACCCTGGGCCAACCATTGCCATGCAGCACCAAACCCAATCCGGTATAGCTGTAAAAGATTGAGTCCACATCTACCTTGGCCCGAGAACCAGACCAACTCCTCCGTCACATCAGCCTGCACAACCATATCTTCTCTCTCACCATAGCCTCGTAAGCAGACGAAGCCCTACGAGAAGAGTAACGGAAAAGGGCACCGACAAAAAAGAGGCGAAGAAGAAGCATCTTAGGCGAACATCTCCGATCCTTTGTTTGTCCCGTTGTCTTCTTTCTTTGTATCCTGGCTTTCCTTTTTCTATCTAATTACTCGTTTTCTTTCTCTTTATTCCCGCCCGTCTCGCCACACTCCCTTGTACACCCAGGCATCCCCTTGCCTTTCCCCAGCTGTCAAGTGCACGCTTGCACGCGTCTCCAGCAACAACAGGAAGCCTCACAACCCTTCATTCCGCCCTGGCAACGATATTTCGATATATGCTACTCTGAACGTCGAGCGTGCAGTTCAGTTCCGTTCTCGGGGAAGCCTCCATCGAAGTCCCTTCGCGGTCTTGTCGATACATACATTACGGTCTCGTCTACACTTCAAACACGATCTGGTTATACTCGACTCGCTTGTCTTGGTCGATAATTTCGGATAGCGTTCGACACTTGGCCGTTGTGGACGTTGCATATGCGTGATCTGGCGTTACCTTCGCGTTAAGTGTTTCGTTCAGCTTGGTCGGTTCCGCAGAATACGGTTGACGATATACTTCAACACGTCAGCTCTCCTCGAACGGAACCCTACGACTTCGTCTCGCACAGGCATTATTGTCAACAGCCTGGTGCTTGTCACGGACGAACACTACACAAACATCACGAACCATGACACCGTCACCCGCAACCAGTCAGGCTCTCGAGCCTCGTCACCCCAAACCCTCACAAACAGTGTCTGTGAACATCTCCGAAGGCCAGAACAATCGATCCCGTCGATTCCAGCTCGAGGTGAGCGAGTGCGTCGAGACCAAGACCGTCACGACCACCACTCGTCTCACTCGCAAGTTCCCTCACGTCTTCGTTCGAGATCCTGTACCCCTCGAAAACCTCGACACAAAAGAGTACCCTCTGGCTATGAAGCCTACGCCCCCAGAACTGATCCAGTTCTCTTATAATATGCCCGGTGCTCTCGAGACAGACGATGAAGGCGAGGAGCCAACAGATGCGCAGGTAAGCTTCACTGCTGACACATATGCTGCCACACAACGCGGCCATGTTGGCCAAAAGGTTAAACTGACATTTTTGCAGATGACATATAGTAATGGCCGTGCTACTCCCGGTCGTGTTAATTCCGAATCTCCTCATGAATCCAATACCCTCGTCCGAGTACCCAAGCATCGATCACAATCTCCTTCAGAAGGTTACCCCCGACGCTCCCGAGCTTCAAGAACCAGCCCTACAGACTCTCCCGAATCATCAGCAGCCACATCCACCAACCCTCGACGAGCCCCTCGATCAAATCAATTTAATGCCGTTTCAGACAAACTCCGTCGTTCCATTGCTCATGGCTCAAATCGACCATCACTGGAGAGGTCGTCTCGAGCGGCTACTGGCTTCCTTGCTACCCCTGATACTTCAGAAGCTATTATTTCTTCTGATCGACCATCTCGCCGACGTTCGTCACACCCTGAGCGACAACACTCCCCTGAAGCATCCTCATCTACTGTCAGCCCTCACTACGAAGCCACAAGCCCTGTCGAGAGTGACTCCCATACCGTCTTCAGCAGTAATGTGGCTACTCCACCAATTACCGACACCGACGCAGAACCATTTACGGATATCGACGGGTCCCTACAACAGCCCGCTCGTCCATTTAACCCCAGACCCAGTATAGATGTCGTTGCCGCCCAGGATGCTAGTCTCCCTAGTCCCAGACTGTCGCCTACTTTAGCAGCTGCCCAGTTACACACCACCGATGCCGAAGATGAAGCCAGCTTTCAGACATCAAACACAGACCCCTCTCGCTGGGTTGATGAATCACAGCTAACAGAAGATGATCCTTCGACTGCACTTGTACCTGCTGGCCGCTCTGATGATGACTTTGCTCTCACTCGCCCCGACGGATCTCCCCATGTGGTCGACACGCAAACACTTCTGGAGGCATTCGACTCGATGAAGACCGAAATGAAGACATTCATGATGTATCAGTTCCTTCGCCGATGCCCTCGTCCTACCCTTCGAGTTGTCGCCAACGCCGTCAACCCTGCTCTCAAGTGCGATTTCCTTCGTCAGCTCCCCCTCGAACTTGGATACTCTGTTCTGTCGCATCTCGACCACAAGGATCTCTGCTGTGCTGCACAGGTCTCCAAGCACTGGCGCAATCTTGTTGACCGGAATGAGACTGGTTGGAAGGCTTTGTTCGACCGCGATGGTTACAGGCTCCCTCCTGGTGAACTTCAAAAGGCAATTCTCCAGGGCTGGGGTTGGCAAGATCCCGTTGGAGCCACTGGTTATGAGAAGGACCTGAGCATGCGAAACCGTTTGACCTCAACCGAGCACGAGCTCACCCGAACCCTTCGACAAGAGACAGCCTCGAAATCTCGAGCTTCCAAGCGAAAGCGAGCTCTCAACACATACTCGGCTGCCGAGCGATCGAAGCGACGTGCTAGTGCCCAGGAGGCCGTGTCTCGCGAGGAAAGCAAGTCGCAGCCCGAAATCAGACAACACCCATCTGAAGGACCTCTGTCTGCTGCTAACGCCGCTGCCACCGCGGTACCCGATCCTCAGCTTGGATTGCCTAGTCTTCGCGAGCTTCATCTCTACAAATCACTCTACCGTCGTCACCACATGATCCGCAAGAGCTGGACCAGTGGTGAGGTAAAACCCGGCCATGTTGCCTTTGCAGCTCATCCTCGACATGTGATTACTTGTCTCCAGTTTGACGAGGACAAGATCATTACTGGCAGCGACGATACCCTCATTCACATCTACGACACGAAGACGGGTAAGCTCCGCAAGAAGCTCGAGGGTCACGAGGGTGGTGTCTGGGCTCTGCAGTATGAGGGTAATATGCTTGTTTCCGGCTCGACCGACAGGTCCGTTCGCGTCTGGGACATTGAGCGCGGACTCTGTCAACAGGTCTTCTATGGACACACTAGTACTGTCCGTTGTCTACAAATCTTGATGCCTACAGAGACCGGCAGAGACTCCAGCGGACAGGCTATCATGCAGCCTGAGAAGCCTCTCATCATTACTGGATCTCGAGATAGCCAGCTCCGAGTTTGGCGACTTCCCGAGGTTGGCTCTCGCCGCTATATCCAGACCGGCCCTCCCGCCCATGAGTCTGACTGCCCTTACTTCATTAGAGTTTTGGCTGGGCACACCCACTCGGTTCGCGCTATCTCAGCCCACGGCGACACTTTGGTCAGTGGATCTTACGACAGCACCGTCCGTGTTTGGCGCATCAGCACTGGCGAAGCACTTCATGTCCTCCACGGTCATTTGCAAAAGGTGTACTCTGTCGTTCTGGACCACAAGCGCAACCGTTGTATCTCAGGCTCCATGGACTCGTTGGTCAAAATTTGGGACCTCACAACTGGCGCATGTTTGTACACTCTCGAAGGACATAGCCTGCTTGTCGGTCTGTTGGACCTTCGCGACGAGATCCTGGTGTCTGCCGCTGCTGATTCTACTCTGCGAATTTGGGATCCCGAAAATGGCAAATGCCGCAATGTCCTCATGGCTCATACTGGAGCTATTACGTGTTTTCAGCATGACGGCCGCAAGGTCATTAGTGGTAGTGAGAAGACAGTGAAAATGTGGGATGTCAAAACCGGCGAATGCGTTCAAGACCTGTTGAGCGACCTCAGTGGTGTTTGGCAAGTCAAGTTTGATGAACGACGATGTGTGGCTGCAGTTCAACGAGACCAGCTCACCTATGTCGAGGTATGTTGATAAATTGAATGCGGACTGGAACGATTACTAACTGGATACAGATTCTTGACTTTGGAGCTGTCCGAGATGGCAAGCCCCCAGAGGAACTGGGCAAGCGCATTCTTCTCAACGAACCCGAAGTCCGGGCCATGATTGAGGAAGAACCGTAATACACATTACGAAACGTATGAAATATCAGCGGTATGGTTTTACATGCGACTTGTTGGTCTTTGACCGACGACTAATGAGGCGTTGAGGCGTCACGCACATTTTACGTATAAACAACATATATAAGTTACGATGGCAACCAGCATGAACAGGGCGGGTAAGGCGTTTGTTTTATTTCTCATTTTTTGGGGGGAATGGGAAAGCATATACCTATTGTTTTTATTTTCAGAAATGTCATCAAGATCAGACAGGCAGATGGTCGAGCTGAGAGGATGAACAAAAGTCTTCGTTTAGGGGCTAGCATTGCAACTAGGAGTGAATGAATTTGTTACCCATGATTAAGTCTTGTGAAGTTTGAATGACATAAAGATTCGCATTCTGGCTATCAATATGAAGCTGGTGATGCATGGTGATTGTAATGGTGACTTTGGGATGTATTCTTCCGTACAACGGCGGAATTCCGCTCTGGGACGGACCTGAGGCAAAGCCATGGAGATCCAACTCGCAGTGGAGGTTTGTTGTAAGCGATTGGTGAGTCACTACGGCTTGGCAAGAGGCCAACTGGCAATGCAGAACAAGTCATGATATCCGCAGATACATTGGAGATAGCAAGATGGTTGCTGTTTGTGCTATGGGGAGTACAGTTTTGAGCTTGTATAGGCTTATTGTTTGGTCTTGGAGCGTTTTGTCCGATTGTACCGAGCTGAAGACAGGGGTGGGTTACATTAAAGGTGTACAGTTGGACAATCTGTTTTTGAGATGCTGCTGAGCAATTGTGACCCAGAAGTTTGGAAGAAATAAACAAGAGAATTGTGGAACCGAATCAATGCGGTGACAGCTTCATTGTATTTGACGTGGCTTGATATGTGGTTGGAATGGAGCAGATGTGATTGTTCATGTAAGATCTTCCAAGAGTGGTCAGACTATTGACCGATGCGTTGGATATGCGGCTTATACCCACCCGGCCTTCTGACGCGGGGAGTTGCAGACAAGTATTTAGACCCCTCTTCCCTGATCCAACTGACATCTTGGCTTGTGCTTTAATTTACCGTTGGGCAGTTTGCCTGCTGTGCCTCTTTGTCTAACGTGGACAGTGCTATCATGGCGTGGCTCAAGGACTTTGTGGATAAGGCGACGGAAGAGTATAAGCAGGGAATGCGATTGGAAAGAGAAAGACAACGAGAATTTACAGAGTATCAGCAAGAGAGAGAACAGCAGAAGCAGAGAGGGTTTGGGTATTCGCAGGGTTCACCTTCGGGGTGGCAGCAGCAAGGCCAGTTTGGGCAATCTTCGCCTTACCAACCTCAGTCACCTCAATATGGACAACCTCAAAGTCAACAATATCCACCCCCAACATCACCATACCAAACAAGTCCACCAGCACCACAATCACCATATCAATCACAACCACCATATCAACCGCAAACACCAAATGAATCATCCACACCCCCAATGGATCGAAGAACACAATACTACGCCGATTTAGCAAAATTCCAAGCCCAAGCAGAACAAGCAAAAGTGGACGCAGCGAAAGAACAAGCTCGCCTACAAGCCGAATTCCAAGCACAACAAGCGCAAGCAAGAGCACAGGCAGAACAGCTACAAACACAATGGCTCGAGACAGAACGGTTAGCAGCACAGTACAAGGCCGAATACGAAGCACAAATGCGGAAAGCAGAAGAAGAAATGGCAAAGATGAAGATTGATGAAGAGAAGCAGAGGGGTGAGTTTGAGAGGTTGAGGGCGGAGGAGGCGAGAGGTTTGAAGATGGGGGAGGAGGAGCTTGTAAGAGAGCAGCAGAGGCTGTTTTATGAGATACAACGGGCGAGGAATACACAGAAAGAGGAGGAGGAGGTGAGACCGCCTTTACCGCCAAGAGTCAGTACAGAGGATAGGCCTGCTTTGCCGAAGAGGCCTGTTAGTACCGCGAGTACAGGTTCTGGGTTGACGTCGAATTATGAGTCTTCTCGTGAGAGGAGGACATCGTATCTTTCGGCGGAGATTCCTCCAGAGACTTCGAATTATGAGTCTTCCAGGGATAGGAGGACATCATATCTTTCGACTGAGATTCCTGAAGATTATGTACCTCCGCCGCCACCGCCGCCTGAAATGCAGGGACAGGAAGATACAAGACGACGTCCTTATCACTATTCGAGTCCTTCGGCTTCTTATCAAGCACCACCTCGCCCGTCTACCCAGAGCTCACCTCAACCTCAACAGCATTCACCACCTCGGCGACAACCGCAACAGTCAGAGACTTCATATTCTTCGCCTACACCTCAAAGTCCTCCTCAACAGCAGGTGCCGCCTCCACCTCCACCGCCGCCTGGGCCACCTCCTACAAACGTTGCAGGTGGAGGTTATAGACAAAGACAGCCATCTGCGACCACGTCCCCTGGACAAGCTTCTCAACATCAAGTGCCGCACTCACCTCCTACTCCACAGACGCCGGGACAGGAAGACTCGAGGCGACGTCCGTATGCCTATTCAACTCCTACTGCTTCGTACCAGGCACCACCTCGTACACCAACCCAAAAGTCGCCTCGACCTCAACCTCAACAGCAATCGCCACCGCGACAACAGCCGGAGACATCATATTCCTCGCCTCCACCTCAAAGTGCCCCTCAACAGCAGGTGCCGCCTCCGCCTCCACCTCCGCCTGGACCGCCTCCTGTACGGGTTGGGAACGGAGGATGGAGTCAAAGGAAACCATCTGCAGCGTCGTCTCCCAGACAAGCTTCTCAGCAGCAGGTGCCGCAGTCACCTCCGACAAATCTACCACAGACACCTGAAGATACAAGGCGACGTCCATATCATTATTCAAGTCCAACGGCTTCATACCAGGCACCACCTCGCACGTCTACTCAAACCTCGCCCCAGCAGCAGCAACCACCACCACCGCCTCCACCTCCACCTGGACCGCCTCCTAACCTTGGGCGGCCAAGACAGTCGTCTGGACATGCTTCTCGACAGCAGGTGCCTCCTCCGATGAGTCCGCCCCAGACGCCTGTATCGCAGGGACAGGAAGACTCAAGGCGACGACCATATGCTTTTTCAAGTCCTACGACTTCTCAGTCTCATGAACGGAAGGCTTCTTACAATACACCGCCTCGCGCGCCGACTCACACCTCACCTCAACCTCAGCAACAATCACCACCTCGACAACCACAACAGCCAGAGTCCTCATATTTCTCACCTCCACCTCAAAGCCCACGTCAACAGCGATCTCCTCCTTCCACCCGAGCGAAACCTCCTCGAGTACGAACACCACCACCAGCTCAACAACACCCCTGCGGCGCAAAACCCGGCGCCGAATGCTCAGGAGCCTTAACAGCCTTCCCACAACACTGGTTCTATCACCCCGCCGTCCCAGACTTTGTCATCTGCGCCCGCTGCTACATCGATCACATCTACAACACCAAATTCAGCAACTCCTTCCGCAAAGTCTTCTACGATGATAATGAAAAGCGAAGATGTCGGTTCAGTAGCAGACGTGTCAAAGATACCCTCTTCCCTCAGGCCATCGAGTCTGGGAGTTTGGACGCGCTTGTTGAGTTCATGCAGAGAAGGATGCAGATCAATGACTGCAGAGAACAGAATGCTGTTGAAGGGGAGCTGTGGTATAGAGCTGCTGATATTCCTAACGGAACTATTTGTCAGGCTTGTTTTGAAGATGGGCTTATTACATCTTCGTTCGCGAAGTATTATACTCTCCAAAGAGATCAAGGCGGCGCTTATTGCGATTTAAGCGTGTGGTTTCTTAAACGCAAGTTCATGGATTATGCGAAGGAGAATAAATGGGAGCAGTTTTGTCGACAATTCAACGAGCGCGCGCAATTGCCAGATTGTCCGAAGTTGAACATTGTCAATGCGAGTCAGTATACGTGGTACAAGTCTGTATCTGGACCAGAGGGACTACAGGCTTGTGGAGCGTGTTACCACGATTACTTCTACGCTTCTGAGGACGAGCATAAATTGCAGCAGGTCCCAGGTGGGAACTACAACACGAGATGTGCTCTTGGACAAGTGAATGTTGTTATTCCCATGCATCAGGCTTTGGATGATGAGGACAGAAGTCTTTTCTGGAATGCTGTGCGGGAAATGGACAAGTATCCATTCTGTGACAGTCAGGGCACGAAGGGTGGTGTTTGGTACACACCTGTTAACGATCCTCAAGGCTGGGGTATTTGCGCTGCGTGCTATGAAGGCATCGTCAAACCCGTCGGAGGCTCGAGGTGGTTTATGAAGGATACGACTACGACACAAGAAGGCGTGTATCTGTGTGGTTTTAACCTCGGACACCCGCGGGCGATGAAAGCACTTGGTGCATACTCCCATGCACGTAATTGGGGAGATGGTAAGATTCTCCTGGACTGGGCTGCGGAATGGGGTTCTGTTGAGCCATGTCCAGGGATCAAGTTTGTGAAGAACAGACGATGGTGGGGATGGGGAATGGTAGCGATATGCGAAGATTGCTATGCCTCTTTTGCAAAGGGTACAGCGCTGGAATCAAGGTTTGCACTCACAGGTCAGAGAGAACCTAACAAGGAACGAATGTGCGATCTCTTCTCGCCTCGCATGAGGGGTTTATACAATGAAGCTTGCCAGACAGGTAACCTCGAAGGATTCCTGTCATTCGCAGAGCAACGACACATGATCTACACACAAACCATCATGCAATGCGAACAGATCCTTAATGAACAGAAAATGGCAGCTATGCAAGCGCAAATGCTAGGTGTACAAGGAAGCGTGTACAAGAGCATGGGATGGACGCAGGATGCAACGATGGGCCATCGCTACACAGTCGGAAACTCATATGCTGGGTACGGACATGAGAATGAGTTTGTGCTGCAAGGGTACACGTATGATAGGCAGGCGAGGGAGAAGGCGGCGGAGGTTATGAGTGGAGGACCCATGATGAGAGTTCAGTTACTTGAAGCGCGATGGAAAGAGGTTGAGTGATCATATTCACACAAATACAAGATGAAGCCTTTTAGACGCCTAGAATACAAGCTCCCACACATCCAAAGTCGACGTCCCAACCTTCAACCCCATACAAGACGCCGCCTTGCCCAAAATCAAGTATTTCCCATCCCAACTAAACGACGCAGCCGTAACAAACCCATTTTGGAACTTAATCGTATACAGCACCCTTCCAGAATACAAATCGCTTACATCAACTCCATCATCCGTCCGACAGCACAAAAAGCGACAATCCGCAGATACAGCTATCGGCCAACCCTCTCTTGTTCTGCGTCCGCTAAGACTATACGACTCTAGCGCCGCGGTCGCGTGGTTCCAGTGAAATACCGTGTCTCCCCAGAGTGCAACGATGAGAGCTCCGTCGGGTGATGTGCCGAGGAATAAAGGCTTTTTCCATGTGTCTGTTTCGAGTTTGGCGATTGAGACGCGTGTTTTTACATTCGTGATGCGGATTGTGCCGTCGCGGGACTGGGTGATTAGGAGTTTACTGTCTGGTGTGAAGACAGCGTGGGTGACTTCATCTAAATGACAAGGGATGACGACGGAGGATCTGTTGATGTTGGCGCTGCAGTCCACAAGACCGACGCGACCTCTCGTGCTTCCTACAGCAAGCCAATTCCCATCATCCGAAAAGGCAAGCGGTTTAGCACCTGGCCATTTCGCAACAGGGACTTTTCTGCCGTTAATATAATCTCCAAGATAAATCACAGGCTTTTTAAAGTTAATCCCATCATGGTTTGCTGCGTTGAGACCCTTGCCGTCTTCTTCACTTAGATAAGCCCACTGACGCCCATTGCGCGAGAAAATCATGTTCACGCCATGTTGATTCTGGAGACATGAGACTTGGCTGGCGCTCATGTCGAAGAAACGCGTTGGAGATTCGAGGGTTTGAATAGCGAAAGTGTGAACGCCGTGGCGGGAGAGATAGCATGTTTCGAGGACTTCATGGTTTGAGAGTTCTTTTTTGGCGAGGTGACGGAGAGAAATGCGGAGGGGTGTTGTGGATGTTATGCCGATTGCATTATAATCTGGGATGGGAGGTTCGTTTGTCTCTGAGTGAGGCGACGAAGCGATTGTTCTAAAGGTGTAAGCAAGAATCTATGGATGAGACGAGGGAGGCTTACTCGGGATTGGCGAAGCTGCTGTTGCTGTTGCTCACAGCTTCATCCGTTGGAGGAGGAGGAGGGACGGCCGATGAGCTCTCAGAAATGAACTCATGAACAGCCTCCAGAAACTCAGTGATAATGACCCGCTGGCTCTCGACGCGAAAGTCTTCACTGTCGCTTTCTCCGAGATACTTTGTGCGTATGTTTGCTGCTTCTTGGAGGATCTGGGAGCTGCTGTAACCTGGTAACTCTCGTTGACCATCATGAGGCTGAGAATTAATAGCTCTACTCAACGTTAGTATTTGTTTCATCAATGAGACTGGGAACTCACAATAAGACGCAATCCAAGCCTACACTCATCGCACTTCTCAAACTCTCAAGCAATTTCGTAAAGTGCGACAATCGCTCAGCTGTATGCTCCAGCCAACTCTGCGTGCGTTCCTCCTCTTTATCCAAATCCAGCGCATCCTCGGCCTCTTCAATCAACTCCCCCGCCTCACTGATAACAGCGTTCAACGCATCGTCCAATCTTTGCGGAAGAGCAACGTTTGAGTCTGCTTGCGCGTTGTGATGGAGTAGCCTCGCTACCATCTGCAGCTCAGCCAATTCACGTGAGAGACTGGCCAAGTCCAGACGCGACTGCGGGTAAGACGTCACGAAGTTGCGGAGGCCATCGACGACTTTTGCTGTTGAGGTTTGAAGGGAATCGCATAGCGATGATATTTGAGACATTTTGTCTCTGTCGTACTCGGTAGAGAGTGTTTCTTTGGTGGTGATGAGATGGCTTTCTATGATGATGTGATGGTGTTTCACAAGTGCGGGATAATTGTGTGGAGAAGCCGGAGCATCGGGATGACGCGGGCTTATACTTGGTAGTCTAAAGAAAAAGAAGTAAATCTCATAATTGAAGTGGAATTGTAATTTCTATGTTCCGTAGAGAGTAAGTTGAATAGTCTTGCTATGAATTGGAAACGCGTACTCGACTAAACAAGGTTGGGGCTTAGTTCCATGGGGTGATGGTGATGTATTGACCGGGGATTGTCTATGCTATAGTCGCGATTATAGGATATCTACCATCAATTAATCTCACTCAATTCAACTACACAATACTCATAAACATCAGAGATACCTGACTATCGAATATCATCTCAATGATGCTTCCTCGGTCCAGCTCGGATGTTAACATTGTGTACCGCCAAGCTTGCGGGGTGAATCTTGGGGACCCCGACCATCGGACTACCTAACAGTCTCGATGTACAGTAAGACAGTCACTCAATCTGACTACACTAACAGAAACAACGTCGTATTAATACAAAAGTATATAATCACTAGCCAGCCTCTAAGAGTCAGACTGGACAAATGATAGATGTTTGGGTGGAGAAAATCAGCAATTAATATCACATCTTGAGGCCTTCCGAGGCCAAGACCGCTGATCATTCTTCGGGAAGACTAACAACTTGCTTTTTCGTTTGTGATCTGCCACATGGCATCGTCTGCTTTATTCCGAAGGAAAATATGTCTTGCCGTTTTTGTCTCATTGCGTGATGAGTGCGTTTTTGGGCAGGAACGAGATATCACGGGTCTAGACTCAACACAAGGCATACAGGTGGTGAGATATTCTGGATATGAGTAATTAATGAGCCTTACTGTATTCTAGATAAAGAACATTGCCACAGAGCTTATGTGGCCGTGACGAATGCTTCAACACAATATAGCGAATAGAACCATTCAACTCTAGGGTATTTGTCAAGGCTAAGAAAACAAGAGCAGCTGAAAGAGGGGCGCTATAGTCAAGCCACATTTGGTTGCGCTGGCCAAGTGTGGCGCAATGGCGCTTGACCTTATTCTGTCTCCCGTGATCAGCGAGATTCTCTCACCAAGAGGGAATATCCTTGATGAAGAGAACCTGGATCTACGGAGTACAGCAAACGGATAAACATCCCATGCATCGTTGTTCTTCCCCAGCCATCTTTCTTTCTTCTCCGAGTGTTCTTTTCTGCAAGACCCATGTTTCTCCTGATTTATTATCTCCTACGTATGTTGCATTTCATCGCCTTGTCCTGGTTTGATAGGGTACCAGATGAACCACATGTGCGAAGCGAATTGGCGCGATCACGGTCTTTCGAAGCGCTGTTCCCAAAAACAAGGATATCCCTGCTTTGTCTCTGTTGGGTCAAGTGTCAAATGCACAGGCGCCTGACGAGGAGTGGGCGCGAAGAGAGAGCGTCTAACCAATCGGCATGTCTTCCTGTGAGACGTTTTGAGTCTCGGCCATGATAGTAAAGATACTGAACAATTTGGGCTTTTGTTGGAGATTCAGGTTGATAAAGCCACTGTACTATGGATGAGTCTGTGACTGTAAAGAACTGTATTGTGGATGAGTCTGTGACTGTCAAGATATCTCGTGATGGAAAACATGTCATAACGGATACTCCAAGTATACGGTCAAGCCCATTGATCCATATGCAATGCGGTGCCATGCACTCCATGGAAGACCAAGTGTTGACCACCTGTTAATGCTGCATCTAGAGACTAGAACTAGCTACTGTATGCAACACGACAGACCATCCTTCACATCATCGTGCAGCTTGTCACATTTCCGGGTCCTAATTCGCTTATTGTGCCTGAGAATCGCTATCCAACCATTCATCACACATCCAACTCGATAGAGGCTTTATTGTTACATTAAACTGGTAGCCCAACCTGACCCATCCCACTCGAATTACCGCTCTTCCAAATTGCCCAAGCTGAGCTGAAAGTGTGTGTGTGCATTAATGCAACACCTTTAGATTTAATCTCTGTACAACCTTTTCTCCTTCAATTCTATTTTCTGTTCTGTTCTGCTCTGTTGTCTTGTTCTGTTGTCTAACACTGGGATTCCCTGTTGGTACAATCCTCCGGTTTTTCCTCACCGACAAATCCACCGCCTCCCAAGCTTATTCTTCCACTTTTCGCTTGAATACCCAAGCCCAGTCCCCTTTTTTTTTTCTCGTCCTTCTCCCCACTGGGCTGGTCTATCTTTCTCTTCCCCGGTGTCCACCGCCTAGTACAACGAGGTCCCCATCTTTTGTGCCACAGCGATCGGGCTTGGCCTTGCCCCCCTGGAGGCCGCTGTAACTATAGCGCTGGGCTCCCTCTTTTTCAGGGCTTGACCGACCTCTTTATCTGCACCCGGAGCACTTTGAGTTGTTCCGTGCTCTGCTGCTCTCACACACCTTTTCTTCCACTACCCCACTGCGGATCTCAGCTCATTCCCACCGCGGGCCCGGGACTCTGCGTGAATCATTTATTCTACCGGGCTTCCTTCTCGCCTGGCCATTTTTATTTTTCTTCCTTGATCGATTTCGTTAAGGGGTATCCCAGTTCCCAAGTCCTAGTCCCTGATCGGATCGTATCGTTCAAGACAGGCCAGGCCTGCTCGTACTTGAACCTGACCCTTCGTTGCGGTCAGTATCGCATTCGACGACAACAAATACAGCTCAGCTCCCTTTGTCTTTTCTGTCTCATCATTCGCATTCCAGAGACATACAATCCAGAGACATATAGAGAGAGCTGGTCTCCTCCCTCCAACATTATACCCGACATCCTCAGCTCTGACCTACACCGCTGCCCATCATGGCGCCCGCACTCGAACAGACAATTACCATTGTCAACAATTCCGGCAAAATTATTAAGACCGTTCGTATTGTTCTACGCGCTCTGCACTCCCCAGACTAACAATTCCCAGGGCAAGCAGCTTTTCTCCATCTTCAAGGAAGCTCAAGGCACATACAAAGACAAGAAGGCCGAGATCAAGTCTCTCCAGCGATCGCAAACCTTTGACGCTCGTGCACCTCCTCCACAATCATTCGTCGACGATGACCGCTCCCGCTATTATCCCCCTCGCGCCGCTGACCAGCGCAGCGAAGCTGGTTCACAACGCAGTCGCCGATCACGAAGCGTCCACTCACGACAGGACTTTGACACCCGCAGCCGCAAGGCCCTGACCCTCGACAACCTTGAGCGACACACCGAGATTTCTGCCACAGCACCCAGCAAAGCTCCCAGCAGAGCGCCTACAAAAATGATGTACGACGAGGATGGTGTCGCTATGAATTATGCTCTGGCTCGCTCAGTGGCGCCATCAGCCTACAACGCTGGCCAGATGGTTCCCCGAAACCGATCGACCGGAGAGCTGGTACAAGCGACAAAACCTCGCAAGGAAATCGACATGGACCTCGCCTACGGTAGCGTCCCTCCCGATCTGAAGGACCGCACCGATCTGGACCCGCAGGTAGTCGATGAGAAGCAGGCCATGGGACTCGTTCACCGCGTCGAGGGTCTCCTTACCGAAGCCAAGTGTATCCACCACTCTGCCACGCACACAATGTCCGAGCTTCAGAAGAACCCTGACCACGCCGCGGCCGTTGCGCTCTCGCTAGCTGAGCTGTCCAAGATTGTCAAGAAATCATCACCCGCCTTGCTGGCTCTTCTCAAGAGTGGATCTCCCGCTGTCTTTGGGCTTCTATCGTCACCGCAATTCCTCATCGGCACGAGTATCGCTGCTGGTGTCACAGTCATCTGCTTTGGAGGATGGAAAATTGTCCAGAAAATGGCTGAGGAGAAGGCCGCGCGCGAAGCCTTGACTTACGAGAGTGTACCCATGGAGCGACCTGAGTTCACGCGCTCACAGAGTGCCCCTACCGTCGAGTACGGCGGTATGGACGAGGCTCTCATTCTTGACGATGACTTAAGTTCAATTGAGACCTGGATGCGAGGTATTCCCGCCCAGTCCGTCGCCGAGAGCGTCGACATGGAACTTATCACACCCACGGCCTACGACACAAGAAGTCGCATGGGCGGCGACGACTTCGACACCAAGTCACGCCGTAGCACACGAACAAGCAAGACGCACGAAAGCCACCGAAGCTCCAAGTCGCACCGCACAGAAGGTAGCCACCGCAGTTCGCGAAGCCGTCGCGACGATGATAGCAAAAGCATCGCCGACAGCGAGCGAAGCCACCGATCCTCAAGGAGCAAGCGCTCCGAGAAGATCGAGACGAGGTCTATTGACAGCCGAAGCAGTCGACGAGATGATGCTTCTGAGGTTACGCTGCGACCCAAGGCCAACCGTACCAACAGCAACATGCTCAAGGCTCTTTTCAAGAACAAGGAGAAGAAGGAGCGATCACTTGTCATGGCTTAGATCATACCCTTTTTGCATATTATTCTGGCGCATTTTTTATTTTTAAAGAGGTGGATGGAAAAGATTTACACTACACATCTACAAGATTTTACTTTTCTGTTTGAAGAATCATGGATGGGGCATTGAGAAGGAAGCCCTTCCCACCAGCGATTTATTCCCCCTCGCTATTCATTTTTTTTTTACGATTTACTATGAACGAAGTTGGACACATTTGGCAAGACAAGACGAGACAAGACATTATGGACAATGGGAAATGAAGGAGAAGCACTGTGGACATGGCGACTCTTGCACGCGCTTGAGTATTTTCTTTTCGTTTTATTGCATGACGCACGGAAGACAGATGACGGAGCTGTTTGCATTGGGATTTATTTGGGATGGTATTTTGGTTTTAGTGAGGATTTTTTTACATAGATCAATTGGGCTATGTGCCTTTGATTGTACTTGACATGTACCATCTGAAGTGATTGAAGTTGTGAATGATTGACTTCCATCCATGTGCGAGCCTGATTGATACCAATTGATGCTGTGATTGATGATGTACGGTTTCATGTGAAATCCAGTGCGAGTTGACGTCAGATTTGGCATGAGATCTGGCATACACCTCGATGAGATTTGTAATGCAACGTAACGAGATTTGTTCAAGGTTGATACCCGATCTCATGTCAGATCACCGTTGTTTGTGGTGTGGATTTGGGAGTGAGATTTGTGGGGTGTAGCGGGCGTATGATCAAGTGAGTATTCACGAGACTGTCGATGTTTTTCAATGGAGTGTTTTTGATTGAAATCTTGTTTTATTCATTTCATTGTTTGATCCACTTTGTCTTTGAGCCATCGTTGCGGTGTTGTTTGCGGGTTGGGGATGTTGTGTAACAGTGAAGAGGAATGAGTGAGGAAGTGGTCTGACCTCCGAGTATCAGGAGAATTGACCGCTTAGAGTACATGGGACGGAATATTCTGGTCTTCAAGATATCTCATTAATCTTCACGTTGCTTTACTTGAGACTTAAGTCTGAGAGGTCGATTCCTTTCTTACACAGCAGTCTAGCTACGCCATGAAGTATGAAGGAAGGTGAATGTATGTCCTATGCAGCTTGCCAGGCAGAAAGGCGCTTTGCCGCTGTTGTTTGACATCTGAATAAGAATACGAAGTCGGCATGAAGATGTAATTGGAAAGGTCGGGTAGACGGGTTGATGCTTTTGTCTTTGCTTGAGGCTGGTGTGAGGAATGTGCTGGGCGTGGACTTGTGGCTTTCATGGTCTTTGCCATTGGGGTGTATCGTCTGAACGGGAGGATGCTTGATGCGATGGTCGAAGTGGGTGAAGATTGCTGGACATATCGCTTCTATGGCCTTCTATCTGAACGGGAGTATGCTTTGCTATCATCGGAGGTTGGTACGAGATTTCTGGACTTGCTCTTTGCCACCAGGGCGTGAGGATTGGTCGGGAGCTTGCTTGGTGTTATGGTCGGAGGTTGGGCGTGAGGATGGATGTACTTTGATGCAATGATCTTTGCCCAGGGCGAGATATCCGACGGGAGTATGCTTTGCCATCGGCGGAGGTAAGGAGTGCTGGGGCTGTCCTTTGCCAACAAGACGTCATGTTTGATCGGGAGTATGCTTGATGAGAGAGGAGCAAGGTAGGTCGGTGCTTCTCAATGCTACTATGAGGACAGCCATGAAGCTTATTGAACTTGTCGCTTCCAGAGTCATTGTCTTCGATGTGTGATATATGATGGGAGTATGCTCAATACTCTGGGCCGAGGGTGGGTGTGAGATTGCTTCATTTACTCTTTGCCACCTGGGAGTGATGTGTGATCGGGAGTATGCTTGATGAGAGAGGGTAAGATGGGTTGATGCTTTCGATTGCTGCTGTGAGGTCGGTCGTGATGATTGTGCTTGCGTCGTGTATCTATTGACGACCCACTCGAGCAAGCTTGCTTGCATCTAAAGAGTCCGATTCGACCGGACGACTCTCCCGGTCATGTCTTTGCTCTCGAATGAAACATTTTGTCGGATGTCGACAGAGTTGCCCAGCTAGGACTTCAAACAGGGCGACCGGATGTATTCCTCCGGACAGATTGGATGGCATCCTTGGTGTTTCCTCTCAGTTGTCGTGATGATGCAGCTGTTGGACTTCAAAGATTGAAGACCGGATGGACTCCCCGGTGAGATATCTGTTGTTGGATGATGTTTCTCTCGATTGTCGACAAAGTTATCATGGCATTTCTCTTCAAAACATGACCTGAAGTGGAAGACTTTGCGAGTTTTCACCAACACAAGCGCTTCACTTGGTCGATTTGCACTCTGGAAGATGGGACGTGGCGTGGATACCCGTCTTGCAGATACATGACTTAGTCAAGACCGGGCGAGTATAAATACCCCCTGGTCTCCTGTCCTCTTCTTCTCTCTTCCCTCTTTCCTCCTCATCCATCTTCTACCATGCACGACTTGGCTCTCTTTTGACACAATGTCCCCGTCGACTACGGCTCTGACCTGGACTTCTCCTCATTCACTCTTTTACGTCTTTCCCATGTGTAGACACCATGTCTGTCCACCATCAGTACTGGTGCCTACACATGAGGTTCGACTGTCGACATTCCTTACTTCGTCACGAGCAAGCCGCTGCTAAGCATTCGGAGCCTCACCGTTGCCCTCATGGCTCCTCGACATCTCTTTTCAGAATGTAAGTCTATCTCGCTCCCTGGCATGGACATCAAGCTAACTCACCACCAATGTCCTTGGATCGTTACGATTACCTTCACGCTTCCTCGTCATCAGCTCCTTGGATTGTGAGTCTACCCCGTTCCTTCATATCGAATGCAGCAGACTGACCCAGAAGCAAATCACCACCAATGATCCGTTTACTTTTGCCATTGCATCTATGCTTCCTGTCATCTACTCCCTCAGTTGTAAGTTTATCCCATCATTTGGCATCGAACCGCAGCAGACTAACACATCAAACGCAATGTACCGCCAAGGATACGTTGATCCGTTGATCGCGGCCCTCAATCTTATGCTTTCTCAGTATCTGCTTCTTCAGCTGTGAGTATATCTCGTTCCCTAGCATCAAGTTACAGACACTGACTCAGAAGCAAATCGTCACCAACTCACCGGTTGGCCTTCTCTGACATCAGATTCGATGGGTAGGCTACCCTAAAAGGGACCCCCGAGCCCAAGAATGTCCGGAAACCTTGGCATGTTACCATTGTCACTCTTTTTCATTGCGCTCTGCTCCCGAGGTGGTAAGTCTACCCTGTTCCTTGGCAACTAGTTACACCTGACTGACCCTTTGTAGGAATATCACGATTTCCATCCTGTGTCTGTTCCACCTGCTTCTCACTCTGCGTCGCCCTCTCGCATCTTTCGAAGGGTCTCGTCGCCGCCGAGACTTCGAGCAGTGTACTCCTCGCCAATGTACGAATAAGGGGCCAGAGGAGGTTGCGCAACGTCGCGACGAGACCCTGGGCATGGGCACGCCTTCGGAGAGAGCTGCACGTTGTTACCTATTCGACTTGATCGACAAGGAAACCTGAGCTCTCGAAGCCCATGATTCGATCCAAATGCGGATTGAATGGGGCGAAATGTATGAACAAGGTTTGTTGCCCTCTTCATACACGTCTTCATGAGCTGACATTCATATCTTCCTAGGAGGAACGAGCTGACACCAACATGCTGGTTCCTGTCCGCCATCAGTGTCTTGCAGTCCCATGGGCAGATTCAGCACCAACGACAAGCCCAACGCAAAAGGCTTGACGATGTCTCGGCCCTGCTCCACAGCGTGGCCTGCGACCAGAATGGGCCAAGCTGTCTTTGTTTCATCAAGACTCAGCTTGCCGACCTATACTATATATACATGAGCTTTCTTCATTGGCTGAGACGGCAAACCCACAACCGTCGCTCAACCGAGAGAATTCCTCACACAACAACGCCATTCCCAAGAGCACATCATACCCTGTATATACTGTTATCACACTGGTAGGTCCTGAGTCCCTCCTCAGTCCGCCCTTCCTCACCATCAAGTTAGTATTCAGCGCCCTGTCGAATCGAGACGCCATGACGCCCTAAATATTGAACCTCTCGCCGAGGTACTCGACCCCTACGGAATGCCATCCTAAGGATGAGCCAGGCACTCGACATCTGTACTCCCGCACTTCCCCTCCCAATTTATGAGAACCAGCTGAGGCCTCTCTTCTATTGCGGCCACATGCTGCATTGGGAGGGCTGTCCTATGTCCAGCTTAACGATGCACGGCATTCATCCTTCCTCCGAATCAAGAATTGACTGGACTCAGAGGACGGATATTATGCAAGCACGACTTTTAGAAGTGTTGTCGAGACGATGCACAAATTTGGTAATTCTGTTTATTATTCCGAGTTTCGATTTCTTTTCTACCGTTGGATGCTGTTCTTCGACAGTATCCCACTTGAACCCCAATTCACATGCTGGATAGGGCTCAAGTCTGTTCCACTATGGTCCCAAGCTGGACGGCGCCAACCCTCGACGACGCTTTTATACTATATCGCCGGATCAGCTCGACGCTGTTCAGTGCACCTTCGCGGTGACAGAGGCAGGAGAAAGTCATCGCTTCTCTTGCACAAGGATTCTCCTACCCTCTCTGTGGCTACTCTCTTTGCTCCCCAGTCATGGTTGTCGACGGCATCTTCCTGTTCTCTTCACGACAGCTGTGTACATTCAAGGTGGCCGACTTCAGAGGCCTTGTTCTTGCGTGGTACTTTGATATTTGCTGCCAGATGTGGTTTCATGACTAGAAATGGCAATGTTTCGTCGCCGGGCTTTTATGTCGAAGAAATCCTTCACCTCCACCGAGAACAGACAATCACTGTGGACATGTTCGACATGAGCACCTTGAGAAAAACAACAGTATACAATGGGTTAGATACTCACAGAAACACACTACTTGGGAGTCACTGAACAAGCTTTGGGACTGCGCCAAAGTATCTATTCGTGCATGTCACGATGAGGACAACTCACGATGAGGACGGTGAGGACAACATCCCCCTCAAGGTTACGGCAACAGGTCATGGCGGCCTTTGTATTGAAGGGCATCGACGTGCTTCGGTCTCTACAACGATCGATCCTGACCACTGACGCCGCCTCATTCCAACGGCAGTGCTTCGAAATTCGCAGCCATCGCTGGCGTGTCTTGTCCCCATGCCTCTCAGATCTCGTGCCCCCATCATCCAGGCATCGAACCCTATCATTGCTCCTTGGTAAAGGACTTCAACATCCTCTCAGTGCTCGCTTTGCGACAGCGCTATATATACAAGGTGGTCGTCATCGCAACAACGACGTGCTTTGCTTCCTACACAGACGGCATGCATGCAGCTACTCACGCCACTCCCGTTATTCACACGACAGGCCTGATGTCCATTCAGATGCTCAGTGCACCACTCGTGCAACCTGCGCCAATCCTGATGCCCGAATGGATTGCAAATGCAGCCATTTGTCATCAAGGCATTGGAACGCTCTCGCGATATCGCCTACCAGTGACAAGGTTGCGAGGGTCGCAACACCTACCATGACAACATTGAATGTCTGGTGACCCAGAAGTAGATGAGTTTGACTTCTGCCCTGCCTGGTTCTCAGATTTGGCAGGAGCTCGAAATCCTCGACATGCTTGTGTCAGGCTCCGCTGCATCCCGTCACCACCATCGTACCTCCCATGAGCACTTAAAATGAGATACTGCGCAGACCGCACCTGTGGCGACAGACTCGCAATTGAAGATCATTCTCTTTAATACATGCAAACGTCCCCTGTATCTTGTCCTATCAGATGGTAGCAGCTACTATCACCCTATTGAACACAACACTGACTTCATGTTTCCACGAGGTGTTATGACATCTTTGAAGGCCTTCCTGCCCTCAAGAATGTTGTGAAGGTGGCTGGGGCCTCCTTTCGCCCAGGGCAATGTCGCAAGGCTCACTCCGCCAATGAAACAATGTCTCAATGACATGGAGAATTCCTACGAACGACTTCACTTCATATCAGGTTGTCGGACCCCTTGACTTATCGCGAATGGGAGTATGACACAGGAGCCCTGGCCGATGGGACCCGGTGTTATTCCCCATCATATTGTGAAGTTGGTTACCTCGTGGCCTTCAGCATGGATATACTCTTTGTATCTATCCCCATCACACTTGTTATTGGCATCTTGATTACGCCTTGACCAATGGACGCAAATTGTGCAAACAAGCTCAAGAGCTACACTGCCCCGAAGTATCATGTGGTCGACGCTTAACGAAAATTAAGAACAATTAAGAACAATTACCAATGTGCTGCGCGACATATTTAGTCATAAATTCATCTATCACGATCGCAAGACCCAGTTTCCTGGCCACGTCTCTTCTGTCATCGAGACAACTATCCTGTGCTATGAGGAAGTTGACGACAAGTTCTGGATTGACAATATGCACCTCGTTACCCTGGGTGTTGGAAGTTCATTTAAGAGCATGACTCTGAGTACTTCAGGCTATTCTCTGTTATTATATACACGAAAACACTTTCTGTCACTATGAAGGTTCGTCTTACTGGTGGTTAGACCAGGCGGAAGTCAGAGTTCAATGTACAGGAGCTCGACCCAGCTTTACTCTACCGTTATTGGGATTGGGAAGGCGGCTATTGCGATAGCACTGGCTTCACCCACTACCGACCCTTCAAAATTCTCAACTACAAACCAATAGACGTCCTTGTTCACTGGGTTAGGTACCCCGTAACACCTACGGACACAACATGGAACAGCTTCCATGATGCTTGGAATCGCAGAGGAGTACATCCGAACGTATTATGATACGACTGGGCTCTGACTGCCTTATGAGCACCCTTGTCCCACCGGTCTATCATTGATGCCGACCTTGATGTCGACAGGATCAGACTCCGTGAGGCAATAATGGATCCGGATGAGTTGGTAGCCCCATTTCTTACTACGCCTTGGTCATCATCGATCTGTTATCAGACGAAGAGATTTCGAATCAATACTGCCACCCAACCCGGAATCATGAAGGAAGGACATCCAAAGGCCTACTGGCGAATCATGCTTGTCGCCACGGGATTCTACTGCAGTACCCATTGGAATCCCATCAGATATGCAGAAGTGGCGATCTCAATCCAACATTCCGTCCATCCTATATATATATTTATTCACAGCTGCTGAAATGATCAGCGACCACATGGATGGGGCAGGCGTGTTGGCCATAGCTGAGTACACAATCCTTGAACTTGGTCTCAGACATCATCGACGGCGGCTACACTTGGCACTCCCCAGCGGTGGTGCGTCGTACCGAGGAGACACCTGCCTTCCAACTTCCACCTTCAAGTGGATGCGCATATCTCCCGCCGACACCTATTCGCTTGCCACGTCACTGTTCCTGCTGTTTGGAGCACCAGCCTTTCGAAACAGTTCAACAATTTACAAGAAGATTTCAGTTTCGCTCTCGAGAGCAGCGAGCGCATCCTCACCGAGCGGCTGGTTGACCCTTCTTCCCTTTAGTACTTTGAGTACTTCCTTTGCTCAGCCCATCCCGAAGAAACCTTTATATTATATATTAGCAAGTGAACGCCAAAGCGCAACGCATGACGTGGAAGGTTTACATCATGTGTTGCTGGTCGACACCTCGGTGAAGAAACCAGCAGTTGCCGCCGTCGACCACACCAACTATATACTCTTCCACAACCTTCAAACTCACTGGTCACACACTGGTGGTGAGCAAGGTAGACGTCGCTCCTTGGGAAGGAACTGAACAGCCTATCTGGCCTTTGTTGGGCCGACTACATGGAATCGTACTACCACGTCGTTGATAAGGCAATTACCTATTTCAACGTTGAGTATGTGGTTCATATCATTTCAATTATACTACTATATCTTCAGCAGCTGAAATGATCACCGAACGCATAGGCGATGCCAATGGCCTAACCATGGTCGAGTGCAGAATTCTCGAATTGCTGAACATGACGCACTCAGTTACTGCCCGTCTTATGTCACTTTCAACGAAGGAAAGGCTATGAATCAAGCCGGAACATCGTCCTGGCTCATCCGTTGGTCTATTTTATAGGAACTAGGCTTCATCAATCATCAGCAACACCGCCGCTTGACACCCCTTCAGCGTTGGCGGGTTCTCCAGCACATCGAGGATTACGCATATGCCCGATATCATTGGACTAGCGAACGAAGAGGCCAAGGCGGGATTAACCCTTCGCGAAGCTATAGATATGTATCGGGAACAACTCGAACAGGGTGAGTTCGAGGAGTGTGAGGAGTGTCACTTCTGTGCTTCATTGCGGAGTCGATTGCTGTTCATCTCTCTCGACTATTCGCTACCCATGTTTCTGTTCTCACTGTCAAGGATTTCAACATCCTTCTTGGTTCGCCCCAAAAACAGCGAGGTGATAAGACTTTCCAACTGTCCTGGGGTACGAATGATCATCTCGGAACAGTCTAACATGGTTGACCAATATCCAAGAAGACTACGTTCTATTGCTGCCTGCCTACTCGTATCTCACATCTACTGTGCATCTTAACATCGTCTCGCATAGTCTCCGTGATTATGTTTGCTCGCACTCCCCTTGCGTTTGCCTCTGATGGCATTTTTCCTCCACGCCACCGAGAACAAGACGCGTTGGCTACCAATTTGCTGCGCAATGAGCGATCAGCGCAGGACGTTCAACGTCCCCCTTCTCATGGCAATCGGCAAGGCAATGATTCCGGTCGCTGGCTCAGGGACGGGATGAGAAGTGGACTGGTCTGTCCGTCCAGATTCATGAAGTATCCGCCCAATGTCACAAAGCCGATAGGCCTAAGCTTCGTGCAAGGACTGGGAGACGTCGTGACTATGGCCTCCTATGTTTCCTGGTCGAATAACTTGGGAATGCCAATAGAACGCGGAAAGGTCCTGAAGTTGGGAGACGACATGATCTCCCTTCCACGTCGGATTGTCGTCTTTGCCCTTGCACAACCGACCTTGCACATTTACTGCTTTCAGTAAACTCGAACCCCTCTTTGGCGATCGTGAACCCCACGTCATCAAGCGGTGACCAATTTCAACATATCTGAAAGGGATCGTTTCGCTCTCTCATTTATCTACTTCGAAATGGAGATATCCTCTCGGCGATCATCGATGTGCACTGACGCCACTAGACACGTATCTCACGCGTAACGCCTGCCCCTTCAGTGTGTCGTCGGAAGTCGGTCCATCAACCAGCAACGAAACTTCAACTACCGCTACTGGCCCCGGAAAATCACTGAGTATGGAGACTCAGGCGACAAGAGGTAATTCTGTTCAAGGTCCAGGAACAGTCCACCATCACTGTCGGCTTTAGGCACTCTGAACTCACACTTCACGACCTTTGGCACATTGGTCCCGATTTGCTTCAAGTATATAAATCAATTGCCCCAGTGATGGACTTACCTTGGTTTCAAAACAACACGGTCTGCCTCCGGCCCAGGTGACTTGGTCGGCCGCAATCACCATGCTTCCCCTCATATACTCCGTTCAGATTATATATACCTTCAGGCACTGCATCTGGCCCAGAGCTTGCTCGTGGTGCTAGACCTGCTTTTCAGCCCAAGAGGCCCGCTGCTCGCACCTCCGGGCCCACCTTCGTCAAGGAAGATCAGGCGAACGGCACTCCTGTGCGGCAAAACTGCAGAACAGGAAAGATCTCGCGCAGCACTAGACATCAGTCGGCGAATGTTCCTGACCACACGGAAAATATCTGAACAAGGCTATGCAACTTCCTATTGCACTCGAGTGGTTCGATGCATTGAAACAGGCTTCTCAACTTAATCGTCTGGACATCACCATCACTATTGTTTCCGTGATGGCGGGCAATGATGACATCCCAACTATATACAATCTGATCTTCTACCATTGGCATCCCTCTTTTAGATCCTGGCGCAAGAAGACCGACACAGAATCAACATTTAGAATGTTGCTTTTGAAGATACCTCCTGCTCTACATCGAGCACTATCAACATACGGAGAGACTCTCTATCTTTATATATCAACGCACTTGCAACTAACAGGCGAGGATTAGCAAAACTATTCCGATCAGAGGAAAGCCGTGTCTGCCGTGTCAGATTACGAAAATGAGCAAATCCTCGCGATCTTTACATCGGCAGAGTAAGCTCAGCTTCGCCGCGGTAAGCGCACCGAAGCTGTCAACAACAAGATCCCCCTTTTGCCTTGTGTTGAGACCAAGTCAACCCTGGCCAATTTGCTGCTTCGGCTATCACTTTCCACCTGAGCTCCACGAAGATACCTGACGGAAACTTCGCGACTTCCATCGCATACCAGTAGGCGAGGACGAAAGGTCACCATCGAGGGCGGCAAAGAGGACTGGGGTGACCAGACTATTGCAGCGGAAGTCCCCTATCTACCTCTACAACGAACCTTTCCGTCCCACGACTCCCCTGTTGATGGTGAAAAGGGTGTGAGAAGTTCAGTTTGGCCACCTCAGTTTTGTGATAAATGTCATGGTCTGTCGCTTTGGGCTGACTTGACACTCCGTCATTACCTGTCAAGATCCTTGATGGAGGTCTCTACCTTCTACCCTCTTCGAATGTCCAATGTTCCAACTCATTTCCAAAGCCAAAGAGCTCATGTCGGTGGTTCGAGACGATCTTGGTCGCTCCGTCTCCGTCTTCTCGTTACGTCAAGGGATGCCAACACTTGACAATGCTCGACCAGGAACCGCTAGCAGAGATGCGACCGGTAGTCGACAGAAACCCTGATCAATACGATCCAAAACGGGTATTGGGTATTACGTGGTTCAGCGGTAAGGCTGCAAACACATATCCAGACGACAATGGCGACGAGCTGCCGTGGTCCTCCGCATGGGATGAACCAAGAAGGGAAGTCTTTTCACGATGAATTCGTCGTTATCTCCTAAAATGGTTAGGGACTGGCGTGCAAATGCACACTCAGGCCGACTCTTACTCGGCGAGCAGCGACTTCTACCCCAGAGACTCAAGCGCCGAGTCGACGAACAACACCCGGGCAAAGCCTGCAGGACTACCGAGGCATCGCGCGATGCAATCAGGGACCACCCTGTTGTATCTATACTATATATTCGCAAAGGTCTGGCTTTGGTCGCGGACTACGACAGACGCAAGTTCAATTGTATCTGTCCGTCCACAGGGACAGTCCTCGCAAGTACTGCCCTCACCCGGAGCCTCCTCTATCGCATTGTGTCTCTGTCAAGGCGGACGGACAACGATTCGTCCACCATCCGGACCTTTCCAATCCCTCGGTCTCTTGAGACGCAGTCGCCACATACTTGGCAGTGCCTTCCGGAACAGCGAGCTTTCTGCACCACTAAATTCACTCCTCATCATGCTGCGCGTGGTATATATATACATATATATTAATGGAACCCCTTTCCCCACAGTTACCTCTTAACCCCCATTCTCAAGAGATCTTCAGCCTCGAGTACGGATCTCTCTTCATCTCGGGTGCAGCTGGTTCTGGAAAATCCTATATGATGGAACCCTTCCGCTTTTCTCCATGTTCGGCATTGACATCGAAACCCAATCGGGGTAGTTCAATGTCCTCTACCTGCTGGACAATATACCGGGCGTTGTTCCTTAGGCAGCTATATATAAGGCTGATGGCGTGACAAAGGGGATCCTTCATCCTGGATCTCATCTCGTCGCCCACGCTCATGTGGAAGGCTCTCAAACCGGTGGACTCCCTGGCAGAATAGGTCATCTCACCGGTCACTGCAACCCGTACAATCAAACCAATATCTTTGAAGGGCATTTCCAAGAGCGGTTTTCACCCTGAAATCGTCAATACTTTCCAAGACACTCACCCCTGCGTTCTTGGACTTTAAGAGTCAACTGTGGAGCTCCATTGACATCTGCAAGGCAACAGGTCTGAAGCATCACTGGACCTACAACCTCTCGACCTGAGTCGTGAAGCCTATTCTTAAGGCATTGCACATACGGCGCAAGATGAGGACCCCTCCCAAACTTCCTAAACGCAAAATTACCTTTGCGCAGCCGCAAACCATCTCTGCTACCACAAACTCATAAAGGTCAAGAATGTGCGGCCAGATAACACAGAAGCCGCCGCTATCCAGCGTGTGTTCGAACATATCAAGGATCATATTTGCCCATACGTTGAGGGAAACCGCCATTCGGTTCTTGTGGAATTCCTTGGCTCTCGCAATGAACTTGAAGGCAGCTCAAAGAAAAATGCTCACCACAAGAAGTTCATCTATGAAGAGTTCATTCTCGTTCTCTCTTCCGACCTTGTCGGTGTCGGAAAGAACAGAAGCAACCAGGACAGAATGTTGGTTGTGTACTACTGAATGGCACAAGTTCGCCAACTTTCACAACACTTTGACATATCCCAGAATCGATCTTCTTTCTCACACCATTCCATATAATTCACCCGCGCCTTGCGATATCGTTCCTGTGGACATTATATATATGGACTCGGTTCGATGCAGATGGAGTCCTCAATGATGGGAAGGTATACAGTTTGTACACTAAATTCGAACAACAAGAAGACGCGGTCCCGAACTCTCCTGGCCTCGCCCTAAGTCCATCTAGTATCGATACCCCAGAACGCAGAGCGACAGCCCTGGGATACTTGATGGGCTGTAAATAAATCTTTACCTCAGACAACCCGTTCCGCCGAAACCGAGGCGTGTCGGAAAATTACAACTACAGACTTCAATTGCCTTCGCGAACGAAGAAAGCCTTGACTAGGAGTGCAAGGTCATGTGTCTCATGTGCGGTCACCCGATACATTATAATATACGAAACGTCAGTGGAGACCTCTACTCTCAGCAGCTGCTTATGCGAGAAAACAGTATCGGCGGTCTTCACACGCAATCAATCGTCCACTTGTTTCTGCGGCGTTGAGATGTCTTCAGACTCTATAGAAGAAGGAACTTGCGCTCCTTGTATATTTGCTGCTTATGCGGTTCCAAGACGATGATCAACTCATACCTTTGTCGACCCATCCAAGCCTATTCAGTGATCGATATCGTACAAGAACGAGCCTGGTATCTCTCCTTTAATTCCAAGAGGAGCATCGGGGACACCTAGGGGAGATACGAGGATCGGGTATACCTGAATTGCAATAGTCCTTTGCCTATCTGGACATTTTTGGTGGATGGGTGTTATCATCAAAGCTACAAACCTCACTTTGGTACGTTGCTATGACATCTGTTGTATATCGCCTAACGGCCAGATGCCTGGCGACACCGAGCCAGGAGAAAAGGCAACGATTACCGTCTCCCAGGTGTTCATCCCTCCTGGAGAAATGGAAGACATCCGGTTGTCCACTTCTCGCTCCCATCACGTCTTGCATCAGCGTGAGCGAGGTAGGCCTGACTCATGCCTAGTTGTTCTCATTAAATATGGGCAGTGGACAAAATGAAAGCGTCCAGAAGAGGATGATCGTGTCGGACTCCCGATGCAAGCAGTCCTACACGAGCATTCGAAACATGTATCTCCCGTGTCTCAAACGAACAGCAGCCGAGAACGACAGGGGCCGCAACGATCGTAAGAGAGACACTCTCGTCGAACACTGCGCAGTCTGTAACGAAACAACCGTCCGATGCGACGTCCGCAAAACGGCCTCGTCTCAACCAATCAAGACGCCTTGAGGCCTACGGATACCGAGCAGCTCTCCCGAGTTATCAGTGGTACTGAGTGTGTATGGGCTCATCCATCGACATTTCACTCCTCCTGACCTTCCCGTCAAAGCGGAATTCACGGTAAATGCGTTCAAGACACTCTCAAACCTGGTTCGAATGCCACAGTTGACACTTGACGATGAACTTGAAGCTTTGTTGGGTCTTCTAGACCACAGCAACCAAGGCTGCGAAAAAAAACACCGACAATCGGGTGAGCGATGCTGCCGCAAATCTGACGACGATGCCAACGTATAGATATTCTGGGACTAGCATACTCTTGAGGATGACTAGGACGCCTCGCGACTGCCGAACAGCTGGCAAATCCTCTTCTAGGCCCTGTTCAATCTGCTGCGATGCTCATTTCCAGATCAAAGACAATGGCCTTCGTTCTTTCAATCTTTGTCGCGGCGGGCTCACACTCCGTGGAAAGACAAATTCTTTCTTCCTAAATTTCAGCCATACTATCACATGCTGAATGCTTGGACACCAGCAGTCCGCGATGCCATTCCCCTCGTCGGGCGAGACTCTGAGTCAACACAAGCAAGGTTAGACGTCATGCGCTTTCCAGAAAATCCGATGAGGAAGATGTGCCACATGGGAAGTTCGGTCAGTTCGTCATGTGGCTTCTCTTAATACAAGAGACCGCAGTATCTCGCCACGTAAACACCCACTTTCGAGTTCAGTAAGACAACCCGCATACCACTGTTTGCCTTTCTCAATTATACTACTCTGTAACATCATCTCAGACACCACATTGACTACCCTACACCAACCATCCAGCATCTCGAGCAGAATGGTGAGACCACCTCCTCGGCTCTGAAAAATTCCTTAGAGCATGCCAGTGAACTGCAAATATTGGAGATGCAGGATCACCTTACAGATTAGCTCATTGAGATTCGCATGCGACGGTTCACGTCGGATCATGTCAATCCGTCTGGAAGGCGTACAATGCTGCGGGCCGTACGGAGAGCGATTGCAGTCGCGTCCTCATGGAGGTACTGATACCCAGTATGCATAGGTATCTCCGCCAATCTCCGGCAAATCCGGACACACCTTTGAAGTCGCTTACTTTACCTTACCCTCCTCCGCCAAGCTCCGGCGAATCTGGACATGCCTTCGAAGTCGCATATACGCTGCTCGCATCCAAGCACCTCTCGGCACTCACCGGGTTGTCACAGTTCGTGGTTGACGACGAACCACGAACTACAGCGATTCTGATGACAACACGAGTATATATATATACTTGACAACCACGCTGTTGTGAGAAACCAGCACACCTCCGCGTCTTCCTCTTGACCACCGTGCTGGTTCCAGGCGTCGAAAGGAGACTTGAGACGAGCAACATGCATTCACATATCCAACCTTGATTGGACCAGATGACGGCGACCAATCTGATTGGAATGCAGTATCCGTACCACAACCCGTTTCCTCAGTCCTGACTTGGTCTCATTCGGGACTTTGCTGAGCTGGCGAATACGGAGCCCGTCATCACTTTATTTTGGTCGGCAGATGGCATTTGATACCAAAACTCTGCAATCAGTCACGCCTATAATCCCACAGGTCTTCAAGGACGGCAAACGGCGTTATTCAACGAATGATTTGGCCATGTTGACACCCCTGACCCGGAGTTTGAGCGAGGGTGTGAAACATCGTACTAGCTACACAAAACCGAACACGAGGACCAAGCATATCGACTTGCCCATCCCTCGGGTAACAAATGGCGCTGAGGCGGTAACGGACATCATGAGCGAAGAAGAGCCACTGGTTTGAGATGGATGCTGACGAGCAATGCATCAACTGGGCTTTTGGTCGACAGTTGACTCATCCATGCTTAGTTTTCAGCCTTGAGCCGTCGTACGATACGCAACATTGGACACTTGACGTTCAATCGTCGAGTGGCTCAGACCGGTAGATACAGGATACCCAAATTATGATGGAGATGTTATATGCTATATCTTCGTCACAAGTACACCTCAATCTACAATACTCCCAGTCGTACTTCCATCAGCCCTCGCAGAACTGTTTGACGGAATCTGGCTATTAACAAGGAGTCCTTGTTGAACGCCATCATGGGAAGACGTTTCTGAGTCGACGGAGTTACCGTCTCCCGGACCTCGTTACCGGGGATACAGGATATAGTTGCCCTGCACCAGAAGAAATAAAGATCAGGAACCAGCTCCTGACGTTTCGCATTCGCGTCTCCTGCGATCAGATGGTCTGGAGTACGCTACCAACCGTCGCATCGCGCTGCAAGACATGGTCGGGCGTACTGCGCTGACCTAGATGTACTGCGATCGATACTGTCACTTGAAGATGGACGTGGGACTTGAACGTTTGGTAGTCAACTCTCAAATCCACCCACAAGTCAAGGCTGCCGATTCTTCCCCTCGGTCAATTTCACGTCAATCCCGACACAGCCTCCATCATGAAACGATACCATTCCTCATCGATCAGCAAAAGGTAGACGCACCGTATGGGGGACTTCGATAGATGTTGTCTTCAGCTTCGCAGTATTATACGACAGGTTGGAGCTAAGCGATAAGGATGTGAGTCGGTGCTCAAGAACACTGACAATGCGCAAGGTGATGAGGCCGATCTCTTTCGCTAACGAAGCGGCTACAACACTGGATATCCCTTCCCCTTATCTTATCGGTAACATCCTGTTCTGCGTCATCAAGAACAACCGTGTGACGGAAGACTGCAACGACTCTATTTCAAATGCTGCGAACAGTCATACACACACACACAGATATCCTTTCGACACTCCAGTCGGCAATGCCCCATGCCCCAAGACAGTCGCAAACAGTGACATAGCAATAAGAAGCGCCTTGTTGGGCTTCCTTTTGCACCCACACGACGCAATCAATGGCCCAGACACAACATTGGTGCCATAACCTGTGCTGCGGCAGAAAACAACAGGAAAGGCGTCCCATATATATATATATGACATAAGTTTACCACTTCCCCCACGACGTTCGTCTGGGGGGTCGTGGTAAGATAGCAAGGCTCCCTGGAGGCGAGGCCAAGCAGATAAATCTTTTCGTCCAACACGATGGTGGGCGAGTTGCTGCCACCAATTTCAGGAAATGGGATGTCAAAGACATCCTGAAGCACAAAGGTGACGGTCCTAGTACCCGGTATCGGGTTCAGTGGGTTAGTTACTCGCAGAACCATGTCACCTAGGAGCCTCTGTAGAGGCATGACAACTTTCATATCGAGATCGACAACTCCAGAGTACTCTAACCTTGTTGTATCTAGCTGGCACAAGGAAAACTGTCATCGACTTTACTTTATCCCCCTGGTTGCAATACTTCGGTATCAATATTGTAGCCATTGGCATGGATATTTACCATTCAACAAAGTATTCGAAAGAATGCTATTCGGTCCCATACGTTGCCCTTCTGGTCATGAGCCCGGCCCAGGTGGTGTTTTATCTACAAAAGCGGAAAATTGCAACTCCATCATGGTATTCTTCTGGCACACCTCGTTCTCTATCATTTGCAACAACAACCTGTGTTCGACTCATGCCTGTTCTTTTCGTACCAATGTTGTGCACCTCGAGTTTCACTGTTTGCAGCATGATAGCTGACAAACAACGCCGCCATCACGGTTCGAACAAGAATTGTTCTCTATACACATGAGTCTCGGTTGGCCTGCCGTCCAGGAACATCTCTGAAGACCTTTACAGAGAGCGTTGTCATCATCCACGTTGAGAGCTATATATAGACCCAAACAAGTAGTGTGGGACACGTTATGACGGTGACCGGATTATCAACGCATTTACTCTGTCAGGCTCTTGCGCGAGAGATCTAGGTATGGGAGATTCGCAAGTTCAGTGATCTCATCAGCTCTCGCACCAGCAATCCTCGCCCAGCCTTCTTGCGCTGGTTGTGTTATATATTAGTAATCGTCGCGCTTCATGAACGAAGGAAAGCACCAACATTGGCCTTCATACTCTTCAGGTACTGTTTATCAGCCAGTCGCATCTGGTACAACAGCTAACACAGCGTTCTTTAGACCAACGAAGACACAGTTTGGAAATACTTTGCGGTCTGAACTCTATGAATTGATATACCGGAAGACCAAGTTATCACTGGCACCCATGTCAACATCAGCTTCGTCCACGCACCACAGGACGATCCGATGGATTAGGCTCGTTGTGAAGAACTATAGAATTCCCAGCAGGGAAAGCCTTGGCAAGAAAGGTCTTTGGGTCAATTTTCGCCCGCCGCATTTCTGTTCATTGCCTGAGAACAAACATACGACCTTGCCTTCCGGCTCAACTAACGCTGTCACACTTCAAGTCAGCATGACGTCAAGACGAAGATCAAGACATGCGTCGTTTCTTTCACTTCTCGGCCAACTTCATTGCATCTTTCTCATCGACGATATTATACCATCGACCTGCCGTCCTATGATACATGGAGAGTTAGAGCATCCCTTCCTGTCATTGGACGATGAAGAATACCGTGTGGACTCCTCCCCCCTTTTCCGGCGGCGTACGTGTTAGGTACTACTACAACGAGTGTGAATGCCGCTATCCCGAGATTCGCTGGTGCAGCACCACAAAGTCAACAATACTGTCGTAACCCGGCTTCAGTCTGGCCTCGGCGCTGAGCAGTACATCAGCTTCCCTCCGAACTATTTCGTCGAAGCACCGCCAGCAGCTACAACGAGATGTGTGGGAGAATTCCCAAGAATGCGCTCGCTTCCGACAATGTGTCATGCATATGTTAAGTCTGAAGGATTGCCCGAAGCTGGCATGGGGGCGTAAGGACAAAAGCAAAGCCACCCGACTGGAGGGCGACACGCGATGCCATTTGGAAAGCAATGTCGCCATCAGATCGCGACGGCATCATGTGCCCTTATGAAATCTGGGATGAGGATAACCACGTAACGTTCCCGAAGAAGGAGTCATCTGTTGCCCCAAAGGTTGACATTTGGCCTACCCCATCTGCTGAAGCGACATTATCTCCAGTATATCCAGCAGACTTGGTCACTCAGGTTCATGGACCTACATCTACAGTCATTAGTGACATCTCTGTATTTATCCTCCTACTAGCCCGGCTGCGCCACAAGTCCACCGCTACACATATCTAGGCACAAACCTAAATTCAACAGGTCGCCCACAAATCGCTCACGTCGCCGCTAGATTCGACGGATCACCGCTTACTACCTAGGAGATTAGCGTATGTCGCCTCCAGATCTAGCAGATCGCCTACAGATCCGACAGGTCACCTACAACTTAAGCACTCCACCTACACGTCCTACAGTCCCCTACGGAGTCAACAAGATTACATTGCTTTCATCAAACTACCTAACACTTTACCCTCAAGTAACGATGGTACATGCGTATATACGATCACCGTCCTTCAGCGTCAATCCCTGGATATCCCATCCTACGAGTAAAACCTGAGATTCAAGCAAGCGCTACTCAAACAACCGTCTTCGCTCTCCGCTTGAGGGAAGAGTGGCCACAGCGACAACGGCATCACAGCCAGTGGCACCCGATAACCTTCGCGATATACTCTTGGCGCTGAAGGAAGAGTTCACCGCCAAACTGCAATTGGCTTCAGAAAATCCATTATATATACGAGAGGTACGATCGTTAGACTAGTCCCCCTGGACGTATGACTGCTTCGAAAGGACTTAACACGCGCAGAAGACCCATCACATCCTTAGATGGGGACCTCCACAAGTCTTTGTCGACCTACGCGGTATTGCAGAACATCAGGGACGATATCAAACATCGTCAGAGCCATGACCATAAGCTTCAGAAGCTCATTTCTGACGTCGCAATTACAAACCAAACGACTACACGTTCCACTTGTTTGGTTTGCTGGGCCCCAAATCCAGGTTCTAGAGGTTTAGTATCAGGATGATGAACCCATCAATCCTCCTCTTATCGAGATGGCCATTTTGGCCGCAACTGCGGTCCGTATCACGAGACTGAGCCGTATAACCTCGCGTACGGCAAGTTGAACTACATTTCAACTGAGGATATCCCAAAGATTCTCAACACGCGACTGGCCCATTCGACACTACCGCCCACATCAAGAAGGCCCTGCGAGAGACATTCATCGACCGCCACGAAACAGGTTATAAGACTACGGAATTTGACGAAGCGCACGATGGATAAGAACATCCCGAGAAACATCGTGTCCCTGACCTGGGCCCCTGAGCTGGAAATGTGTACGCTAGAACGATTTGGTCTTGATTAGGTCTTACGGACAAGATTCATATCTCGCCACCGTTCGAGCGCGACGTGGCAAAGGCACGCTTGTCAGGAATGACAATTATCAACCCTGCCATGAGGCGGATCAGCCTTGCAAGCGCGGTCATGGCAAAAAGAAGTGCGACACATGTGCGACAGTCAAAGAGAAACGCAACCGCTCATAACCTGTCGCTGTCTGTCAACAAAACCACGATCGATTTGGACACAGCAATTCATCTATTGACAATGATGCTGCTGAGAAAACAATCTGCGCAGTTTCTGATCTGATATATACACATCTACGGCTCAAGGCTCACATCGACGCTTCGTGTTTGACTATCCCATCTACTTATAAGGAACACGTGTGTCCCCAAGGACGCACTGGCTACATCACAAGTGTCGACTGCATCAGCTGGAAAGGGATATGAAAGACTGATCCCAAGGGACGAGACGCATATCCCCTCAAACAATTACTTCATCTACACCTACCTATATATATGAAGGCTTGCTCTTCTAAGCCAAGCAAGATCCAGAAAAGCAACTAGCGGGTATCATTGACGTTGAATCTGTATCTTTTTAACATATAACTTCTATATACCTACATGCAGACGCCCGAATGGTGTTCGGTTCGGATGCAATACAACCTTGGCATTCCAGCTGCTTCATTACATGCAATAAAGGACCATCATTTTGCTGCTTTGCACATCCATGAAGACGGGCGCTATCTTTGCCCGGCCAGCCAAGAGCTCATGACTCACGGCTGTTCGGAGACGTTCAAGACTGTAGGGGATGTGAATCATTGCATGGCGTATATACATTAGAGGCAGGGTATTACTATGCCTTGTCCTATATCGAACGAATGCGAAATCACCGGCTAGAGGACTAAGGGGCTGCGAATCCATTGTGATAGCTACCACAGACAAATACATATACGAATAGCCCTATGGAGACGCTCCAGGTAATTCCTAGGAAGTAGACTGGTCCGTTCGGTCGACACGATGCAACCCTGGCAAGCGAATTGGTTCTCTTTCGCCCCCCATGGATCAAACAGCGGTTTATATACAACAGGAACAATTGATGGAATGGCACGCAACGGTATGTTGAACCTCGTGTAGGGCTCAGTCTCTTCGACCGTTTCAAACGTTCTCTCGACAAGACAGGCTATGAGACTGCAACGATAGATGAAGCATCAATGTTGATTCTCATGTCCCACTACTCGCCGAAGGCTTGTGTCGTCGTCGGAGATATTGCCCAGAAACCAAACATCTGCAACCCTACGGTGCAACATCTTGGGAATGAACTGTTGATCAGCGACATCGACATTACGAACAGTGAACAATGGCGTTGCTACCATGCAATCATGCTACTATACTTTTCCACTTGATTAGGTTCAGTAGCAACCGACAAACGCTGAAACTCAAGCTCTTAGAGTTCCTCAACGTCGAGGTAGCTGGAAGAGCAGGGATAGTCATCAAATCGGCTCGATCTGGAACCAACATCAGAACCCGAAGGATCGCGAAACAACGCGAGCCGACTCGCATGCTTCAAGTGATTTTGTCTCGCAGTCCGATAGCAATAACGGAAGGCAACGTACAAGCGTGAACGCGCTCATGGGAAGTCTTCGAGACCATGGCTTGTCTCTACAAGCTCGAGCTATCGATGCGAATCGCAAGATCAGTTCCGGAAACAAGCCATGGAGTAACATACCTGTTCTCATGGTCTCAATTCGCAAAACCAACTCCAGCGCTTATAAATACGCTCATCTGACACTGCACAAAGTTTGCACAGGATGCGGTGCTCACTCCAGTTCGAGTCGTTGTCACTGTTGCTAAACACGCACATGCATCGACTGCGGAGAAGCTTGATCGAGTAGGAGCCGATACGCGGTGTGTCCACGGGTTTGATGAGGGCCAGCCGAAACCTCGCTGCAAAGTATGCGGTGAAGGGCTCTGCTGGGGAAAACAGACAAGGCCATCGTCAATGGCGTCCATGGACCGAAAGTTCGGCATGTCCCTTACTACCACTACATCCGGACTTCCCAATACGCTAAGCATCATAAAGCACCAAGGTTGTACCAGTAACTGCAATTATATCTGAGCATCCAGCCGATCATAGTTACCTGATCCCGGTTTCCTTACTCTATACGAGTTCGTCTTCATCACATACCCTAGACCAACATGGTGTCGAATTGTTCCCGGTCTGCAGATACCCAACATTGACAGGATACCAGATCTTGGAGACAGAATAAAACTTTTCGAAGAAGGGCCGAAGTGCTGTGAAAACGATTGATGCGCCGCTGCATTCAGGTACAACTTTACTACACCGATGCCTCGAAGCCCCAACACAATTCTAGCGCTACACAAATTCCACACACCTGGCCTGTCCTTTGCGTAAGTCTTTTCTCACCACCACAGTTATATTTGTGGCATGTCATGCTAACGCGTCACAGATCCTCTAAATGTTCAACATGCCGACGGCTGGACCTGTGACATGTCTCAGTGCATCTGGTTGTACCCAGGTCAAAGGCTCTCGTCACTTGATGCCTTGTCAAGGAACAGATTCCAAGCTTTGCGACTAGAGGGTTTCTGAAGTTTGAGCCATTCCTCATGCACACATCTGTCGGTCTCTGACATTCCCTTGCCCTACCAGCGTTTGTCGTTGCAGGCCATCGAAACAGGACGTGAACCCATCAAGAAATGGGTGCGAAGCCCACTTGGAGATAGACGGTCCTGTTACATCGGCGGGGTATCGTTATCGGTATCGGTTTCGGAAATTCATCGTAACAGTTGAGGATCGAGATACGACACGTTCTACTAAAAGAACAACACCTACCAGTGGCTCTCTGAACGCCGGAGTCGCGGAAGTCTTATTTCAAGTGGGAAACATCCGCGAAGCCGTGGTTTGCCGAGCATTCTCAACCCATCACGGAAGTCCTACGACATGGGACCTCTCAGCATGATTCCGATGCTCACTCTTGGATAGGATCCATACCAAACTTACGCTCAAAAACACACTTATCCGTCGAGTGGCGCGCACAGATCAACATGGATTCCATCAGCACAATATGGTGATGTCCTTGATCTGCGAAGTATGCTTTGTTTAACGCGACTACGACTGTTGTGTCGTCCAAAGCTACCTTCCATGTCTTGATGATGATGAGGAAGTCGGTCACCTTTATCTGATCATGGCTTGCATCATCTTTATCATCACGTTGGACGTAATGCTACAATAAATTCGGAATGCTCGAAGACTTCTTCAAGCGAGACGCCGCTCGTCTTATCGGGTTCCCTATCATCGCAAGCATTGTGGTCAAAGATCTCTGCAAGGCCCAGAACTGCCGAAGAGGACAATCCCAGCCCAGAGGTTGACGGGAAACACGATCGCCCTCAACGTTCACAGACGTCTTATTTTTGAAGTGATGGACGATCACAAGGCTGCCGATTTCACAACTATATATACTAGGACTTGTTCTTTACCAATGCGTCAGGCAGCCTTATGCAGCTCATCTAAGTGCAGCACTGTCGACGACATCAGCCTGAAGAGGTTTGCTTACTCCGCAAACGACACCACGAGTCCTTCAGAGTGGAATCACGCCTATGGGGCAATGAATTCAACTTCGGGCCTTTTATATAGAGTCAGATTTGGGGTCAAGGTTTGCTTTTGTTTACTTCCTGCTCCACCATCTCGCCGATTAGCATATATATTCGATTTGGACTTACGCTTCACTTTTGCTGGGCTTTGATGAGGATGAAGCCTCTCCACACGAACTGGAAGTTAATGCAACACCTTGCTGTCGTTGAACAGTCGATGCCTGTTAGCATCGTTGTCACATGAGGGTGTTTGGGAAGCACAGGAAGCACAGGAAGCTGGAAATACTTCCTACCTGCAAAGCCGTTGAAGTGCACTGCAAGAGCACCTAAAGCATGCTGTCGGCAAAGCTGAGTGAGAAATGGACTCAAGGACCACAAAGGGTGAGCCTCGAGGAACCTCCAGGTCTTGGAAAGGCCCTTTCGGCCTTGTCCATGATCGCTCGCGCCTCACACGACGGAACAGGTCCGTCGGTCATCGTTGCACATGTGGGTCTGGCTGTTGGACTTCGTCTCCCGGATCGTCTTCCAGAGAGCCCAGATGGCACCTGCAAGCGCAACCTCTTCCTTGCATCACCCTCGGTGTTTCCTCAAACACCGACTATATATCTTCACACCGGAGGTCTCAGCGACTTCACTGTTGAGGACTGCGCGAAACTCAACGCCGGCGACTGGGCCTGTCGGGCTGCCACCCTCGTCATGCAGTGCGGACCGTGGTGGAAAGCAGCGTGGGGAGTCCAGACAAGAGGACATGGAGAACTTCCTAGCCAACTGACAAGTGTATTCGTGTATGGGATCACGTCGCAGGACTGTCTCATGGAAACGAACAATAAAGGCAACTTACCACTACCAAAGACTATATATTCAAGTTCACGTCCGATACTTCTCACAGGAGGGTCTCACGAGCGCTATACAACTCAATGTCTATATAGACAGGGGTTGGAGTGTCCCTTATGGTCCTAAGCAGAGCGTACCCGAACCTCTGTCGTGAATCTCATGAACCCGGACTGAGAGCCGCCTATGATGCCTCCTATATATCGCAGGGAACAAGCTCAGGCTCTACTACTGGTCGCTCCGGGTTCTCACGTTCGAAGAGAATTACGTAAAGCTCCTCAGAAGCTCCGTGAAGTTGGAAGCGGCGTCAAGCAGGATCATCAAACAAGCGGCACTAAGATAACACTCATGATTCATTGAAGTATACAAGATTCCATTCTATCTTCAAAGACAATGGGACCGTTAGGAAGCAGACAGCAGAATCCACTGTGCTCTCGCTCCACATCCCGACACTATCTACCTTTCCCATAGCGACAGGCACACTGCCATTTGTTGCCAGGAGGACGGAAATGTCCAAAGCCTGGCCTTGTCTTTCTCCCTGTGCAGTTTCGAAGGATTTGACTTCTCTATATATACTAAATCTTCACACCCATGCTACTCGCGCAACAAAGACCTGTTTGCACCCCTCGATATAGGACATGAAGGCGCGGGCGTGTCTGTACTGCGCGATTAATGTCTACCAGATCAACCTCAAAAAGGCTGCAAGGGCGTTTCGTCGCACCAGCACGAAGCTCAACCACGGGCGAGTATGCAGTGCTACAAATGGTGGGATACCAACAAGAATATCGAAATGGAGAACCATATCAGAGACTGCCGATTCAATCCCGAAAGATAATCCCATTGACCCAGGACTAGCTCACAAGCGGGACAATTAACCCTGTCCTAGGATACAACAAATCTGCAGGTCAACACGGTATGAGGGAAATCCCACAAGCATCGCTCACAAGAACGCTGTTATCCAGGTGTTGATTCTTGTCTTGCAACCGCTGGAGCGTAGATGTCGATCCCCGATCGTCATCAACCATTCACTGAAGTCCAGACCTCAAGGTCCAGTCGAGGAGCGCAAGATACCACTTCCCTCAATGAAGTGGGCAATTGGGCCGACTTCCAGCTCAAAGACCGGTATCGCTAGAGTATAAGCTACGGTCGAGAGTCTGGGGCATTATATATTGACGCGAGCGAATGCCGCATCCAAGAGATACCTTGTTGACAGAAGACTAAAGTATCAATTCGAGCCAAAATATATTATACTAAATGGCGCAAATCCGACAAACGAAATCCATGGGGAAGACCCAGGACTGTCGGTGGCGTTCGCCTTAGAACAAGGGCAAGTGGGAAAAGGCCCTTAATCGCTACTTATATATGTCCATTTGTTCGAGTCCCCTGTCCCATTCACCGTTCCGGTCGTTCCTATTCCATGAGCGGAAGCAATAATATCCCGACAAGACCTCTCGCGGCCCGATATGCGGCTGACGACTGTCGCCATACATTGAGGGATGGAGAGTCCGATGTTCTGACGAGGCTTAATGCCATGCATCGCTTCCTGCAGACACAACTGGACCTCTCGAATGTCGATGCCCAGGAATGGTGTCACGAGTATTTCATCGACTACCATGCAGTAACCGAAGCTATAGAAATACACCCATGGTGACTCCTTGGTGGAAAGTATCCTCCGACTGAAGGAAGTCGGATACGATGTTCGACCTTCTGGCCGTGCTGAATTCGGAAGATTATCTTCGTGTGATTGACGAACTGGAGAGCTTGGTGGTGAGGCTTTAACACCGATTCTCAAAAACCAACCCAGACTTTTTCAGATCGCCGTCGCAGCGTCAATTCAGTCGCAATCTTAGTGACAGTGACGTACGACCCTGATGAAGCTGGATGGCCAATCTGACCAGCAAATGCACCAATCGAAGTCCCTGGGAAACTGTGGCAACGAGAACATCGACGGCAGCGAGGACGTGGTAGCCACTCGTCACCAGGAGCGAGAGAAAAGACGTGAGTCCTGACACTATGATGGAAGACGCGATGATATATAAACACCTGGGGCTAACTCCGAAGAGACCAGGACGGATAGCTTGCACCCTCAATGGTCACAAGCTGCGGAAAGTTGGAGATCTGCCGGAAACTCGAACCCTATAAGGCATACTCCCGCTTGGAGCGATACGGCTCTGAGTAGACCTCGCCAGCCCGAAGGGATAAAAGATAGATGGAAGTTCACTCAGCTGGAACCGTCCCCGAATTTGCTCCAGAACGCAACGTCTGGGTGGGATGTCGTTGTCGAGATGATGAAGCGAAGCGTGGGCCGACAGCCTCTGGCCAGATTGATCTGCCACTCCCTATATATAAGCCGCTCAGCTTACCACGAAGTAAGTTCCCATTGTTTGGGTTCGCAATGTGTCTGCTACCCTTACTAATTACTTAGTAGAGCCCACCATTCCGTGTGTTCCGTGGTGGCAATCGTACACTTTAGGTGCTACATGCTCGAACATGAAGCACTTTTCAGACACTGGTGACGACAATGAAGATGCCCACCACATGACCGTCGACCGTTGTTCTTGCCAACCCGCATCCTACCGGATCCGATACCGAGACGTCATGCATCTTCGCCCGGAACGCCATGCTTCTGGTTGGGGGGATTGGGACACGTACCGTCCAGATCAGATCATACTCTTCGCCGCGAAGATCTTGGCGCATCAAGATAGACGGTCTGAAACAAACCCTTGAAACAGCCTCGAGCCTTTGGGTGATAACCTCATTCACATGATTGGTGAATCGTTTCCCGAAGCAACGCCGTCTACAGCAAACCGATCACTACATAGACCAACACGATGTCGGCGGCTTCAGATATTGCGCGAGTCTTCCTCAAGGATGAGGAAGACGTTTACCATCTGTCCGCCGTCAAGAAAACAGTGATTTATATATAATCGGCGGATATAACAACAATTTGACGGGTGGTGTTGGCGTTTGTTGCGGTTTCGCCGTCTGAGAAATGCGCACTACCTTGGAAGTATATTGTGAAGGTAGAAGCCACCGGCCTGGAAATATGTTCTTGGTATTGGAAGATCTCTCCACCCATCCGGAAGGGCGTACAACTAGGCTCAGGCAGGACGGTAACTCGAAGGTCCGAGTCAATAAGCACCACGACCTTCAAACAAAGTCGATTGGAGGCAATGCACCATTTATTATAAGACGATGTCATGCGGTATGCGTCACATCGCAACAACGCCCAACACGCAACCCCAGAGTAGAGGATTGGCTGGACGAATGCCTGGAACTATAAAGACTATTGCACGAGGTCGAAATCGAGCGCAACACAAAACAGACTTGCACATTACCGCAGGGAAGATTACTTTGTCCCTATTATATACTCGACTGAAAAGGACTTTTAAGACAACTCCCTACTCCCCTTTGTACACCCCTTGCTAGGTTACCATGTCGTCTTCTGCTTCGGCTGTGATCCGTGATCGAATTCGTCATTTGGAAGTTTGCTGCGAGACCGGGAAGACTTCAACCACCGGAAGTTGCAGGTCACACGAGACCATCTGAGTTCTATCCATGATGAGACCACGTGCGCGCCTCTGATTAGCCGATTGAAACTAGCCAGTGAAGGAAATCTAACGAATGAGCGCGATGAGATTCGCATGAAATGGTTCATGGCGGAGGAACAGGCGACGCTGGAGTGTCTTGCATCAAGATGAGACAAGCCAGATGTTCAACAATCGTGTCATGGGATCGGCCGAAACTGTGGAAGCAGTTTGACAGATACTCTTGCTTCTTTTACACAAAGAACGACTATAAACCCTACTCAGCGACCAAAGAACCTCTCCCATACCCGCGTCTTTGCGACACGACTCTCGCCCGGGAGACATTCAGGGTTTGATGCGACTTGAGCGCTACGATTCGGATTGGTGAGCTGCGACAACGGATTCCCCATTCGGCCAGAGCTGCCATTCTGGCTTTGGTAGGGAGCTGGCTGCTCCTAACCACTAGACCATCAGATACGGACACAACCATGTATGCTATTGAGCACCACCGACTCAGAGACACCTTGTGACTAGAACGCTTACTAGAACTGGGGGAAGTCAGAGAAACCTTGCGGATACAGTAGGCTTGGACTGGAACAGCACCCATGAAAGGATGAAGACTTTCGCGAGGGCCCAATCTTTGGGGTATAAGACGGTTTCAGACGTGAGTATCAACCTTTCCAATGCCCATAGATCTACTGACATTTTTTTACAGCTCGAGGAACTCAAGCCCGCCAGCATTTGAGTTTACTACTTGACCCCATCATGGACGTGGGACCGCGAAGCATCCTGGAATGCCGCCAGGTAAAACACAAGCTTCAGCGGATGAAAATGACCGAGGACATCCAAACATGCCTTCCATACAAGTACCTTAGCAGCAAGAAGGCAGTTGACACCCAATCCTGGCAAATTGGAGGTCGAGAAGCCTGTGAAGCCCCTCCAACACATAAATCAAATGAAACTTTACGGTCCAGTGATACTGGCAATCTCGATAGGCCTGTGGCTCCAGGTACCATTCCATACCCTGGTGTTGACGAGAATGAAGATTTCACGGCTATCACTACTGGAAGGAGCTTCATTCGACAATTATATATATTGGCCTACGCAGAGTGCAAATGAATGGCGAGAAAACCACACAACTCAAATCCGAGTCGCCGACCGTGTCTTGGACTTGGCCGCGGCAACCGAGAACAATTAATCCTCGACGATTGGAAGGAGAAGGCCATCGAGGCAAACCCCGACAAGCCGGTTGACAACGGGTGAGATTACCAAAAAGAAGTTACTGGGCTTTGCAAATTCCACCTCTAGGACATCGTCAGCTACAAACAGCCTAAGAAGGGGGAGTGGGGGGTAATGCTGCATGTCATATACCAGGGCTACTCTCCCGAGGAGGTTGATCTCAAGTCGCTCGATGCCGCCTTCTCTATGCGCTGTTAGAGACGACGATCCTGATGAATCCAGCCAGTCGAATGAAACATGCATGGCAGGATCGATAGGGGACAGCTCATCGAATCCAAACACCGTCCGAAGCCAGATTCGCTGCCATTGAGAGATCACATCCATCAGACAACCTTGAACCCTATCTGACAACTTGAAACTTTAATCCACAACAAAAAGATCGGGAGTTGGGCGGACGAGAAGAACGCCGAACGAGGGCGCAGAGCAAAGAACAGAGCAACTCGATTGGAAGGGAAGCGAAACTATTATGCTCGCTTGGCATAACTACGACCAACGTCGCTTACACAACCCATGCTTGGCGCAGCTGTGCTCCCACATCTCTTACAACCGTCCAGAGGATGCAACAACCACAGCCTGCTGCTTGGCTCAACTTCTTACCTTCTTATGGGATGCCCGTTTCAAGGTGTACCCGTCTTACGGATATGAACACGACGATGAGACCGACGATCAGGAGGATGCGGAGTATCCAACCTACCACGGACCTTTCAATCACGATGATGATGATGGAAGCAAGGTTAGGGTTTATTTCCCTGAACTTCCTTGGTCATCATCTTATCCGATTCGACATCAATGAAGCGGCCTCTACCTATGCAGGATTAAGTGGCGAAGCAATCGCGGCCAAGTATACTCGGTACAGCGTGGGACCATAAGACCCGATCATGGCAATTGCCACTCGACCTATACCTGCCATGGCAGAAGAGACCTTTGCCAGCGACCGTGCGAAGCGAGCTTCACGTTTCTTGATACAAGAGTTTGTAGAGTATATCGCGGGGACAGTGTCCCGGGACCGGGAGCACAGGAGCCAAGCAAGGCCCAGCAACATTGTGGCCAAGTCTTCAAGTGGTCGACGCCGCCGATTGAAGGTATCCTTAATCCAACGCCAGGACCTACGCTGCGGGAAAGAGTACATCGACATCGAGTTGGCGCTGGTCTACAACAACATGAAGAAAAGGCCAACGATTCACCGATCAGCGTTCAGAAAACAATATATATGACCATTGCGATGAGAAATTACGGTCTGTTGTCGAGATGAGAATGGCGAATACCATCGCCTCTCACCCGGGGAACTACCACCGAATGGCAAGTACCTTCAATTGTTCTCCTCATCCACCCCTATAGTCAAGACTCCTCAGCTGACTTATACCTACATAGATCATGGGCGTATCCTTCCATGTGCACCTTCCAGGTTTTCATGTGAGGAGCCACGAGAATTCAAATGTCAACCGAGCGAGGCTGAGAAGAATCCAGCCGGTCTTCCCTCCCAACGTTCCGAACTTGCTTTGGATCTCTTGAGAGCGTCGTGAAGAAACTCAATTGCTCCTGTGTATCGCCAATCATCCTACCGAGTCGCTCATGAACTGTATACTATATATATACTAGACAAAGCAGATCTGGAACCACGTGTTCCGCCACCTCACTCGGCTCAGGTGTGGTGGATGGATATCATTTGTCTGTCTTCTCTTCCACGATCAGGGAGTTGTACTAAAGCCAATATCCTAACACGAGCCTTTGACGGACAAAAATCACCCGAACGGACTCAACACGTCCCTTCGAAGGGATCCAAATTATCCCTATATATAGATGAGACGTGTCTTCCACTATCTTCAGGCAGGATCACATTTGCCCAAGGTTGGCTGCTTCTTTTTGACAAGTATGGAACCACCAAGAATTGACAGTCGCCCCTGCGATGTGGAGCTTGCGTCATTTTGCAAATTTGGCCTCCAGTATCTGAGCAGTCCACCCTACATCAGCCTTTTGCTCCGCTGCAATCATCGGAGATGAGAAACGGTTGACTCCAGTCCGGATGATCATGAGCGCTGAACAGGACGCTGGAACCGGGGTCAACAAATTCGGACAGGATGCGAAGCTTTCTTAGCTCTCGTGGATGCTGCATTTGAACACACTGTTTTATATCTTTACAGGCTCTCCTACATCAGTCTACATATACATCACTTGGCGAAAACCCTGGGCCCGTCATTGTTGAAGTAACGGTCCCCCATCCAGTGGGCTAGTTGTTACAGAACAGCTCTTACCCAGGATAGCAAACAAACGTTTGCGCCAGGGCCTATGGTCTGGCCAAACAGTAAAGACGCTTCGAATTCTTCCATCGGGAAGACTCCTTGTCTTGGCACACAAACCATAAGGGTCGTTAAGAACACGAAAAGCATGAAGTATGGGGACGCGCTATAGCCGAGGAGTCAGACGGGGTCGTCCTGGGAAGCCGGGTCAGATGAATACCAAATGCTGAGAATCTCGAATCACCGATCCTTGGGAGGGGCGATTACAACGTGATATCTCATCCAGTGGTCTGGCTCTTGTGCCTCGGAGTCGGCTTGGGAGCCCGTCGGCCAAGCCAACAACTTGAACACGGAGCTAGTGCAAGAGTATGCAACTCGCAAGGGCCTCACACTTCCTGGTGGCATGGACGTCGAAATATCCGACTACAGCGACTCGGAATATTTTCAGTGAGGGCAACGAGGATGAGGTGGCCAGGCCTGGTACGGTGGTCCACTTTCTATGAGTCACTATGGCAGCAGTCTACTCATCAGATCCATCGTCACCCTCCCTCTTTACCCGAAACTAGCAGCCACCTCTCTCTCAACCTCACTCTCTCTTTATATATCCAAGGTTCGATTTGTATATCATACCGCCTTGCCATAGAGGAGTCACGCGATATCATTACACGAATCGCCAGTGCCGTCAGGCATCCTCGAAGGGCCTACCTGTCAGACAACACGCTTTGACTGCGTCTCCAGGAGTTCTTGAACTGCAATGACGAAGATGCGCGCCACTACATTGAAGCCACTTAGAGACCGCACTGGTTTTCTTTATCCCTTCTTTTTACGCCGACGGCCAGCCGCTCGGTGTCCAACTCAATGTCCCTATAATATAGATGGGCTCTGTTATATATACTCTGGAGCTAAGTCTGTGGAAGGTGCCACAGGAAGAAGCTTCAATGGAAACAGTAGTGAGTGACCCGAGCGTGGCTCAGCTCGTCCAGCCCCTGATCGGATCTCGCCAAAGACCGTCCACAGCCGGTTCCTGAGGCCAACTTGGACATTGGCGATCTCCCAAATAATCAGCGGCTAGTCCAAGCCTTCTGAAACCCCGGCACGGCGTCGTTAACGCCGATGTGTTGGAATTGAAAGAAAAAATGGGACCCTACGAGCAGCGTTACGATGCCGCAATCGGGCGGGAGCAGTTTTCTCACCCTTGATCGGACCATCCGACCGGAAATGTTTGTGCTGAACAGATACCTTGGGTTAAAGACAGCATTCGTGAAGAGAAGCTTCAAGCCTGATGCCATGAAACCTTTGTGACCACTGTGTGCTTCTAGTATTACGGAGCATAGATCCGCCAACCTACCAGGCAAAGGGTTGGATGTCCGGTACAACGATGGGGTACGCGTTCACCCATCCACTCGAGATTCCACTCTCTTTTTATTTACGAATCCATCTAGATCTCTTCTTCCGACAAGTATCATCCAGACTTCTTCTTGCCACAATGAAGCGCATATATACAGGGTCTGAACATTCACAGTTTCATGCACGGAAGTCCGAAACCTTGTGGACTTAATTCTGTGGCCTTCACCATTCGAAAACAGCGATCGAAACATGCACAGTCTTACGACATCCTCATCATATATACTAGACCCTGGAGATGTTACTACATGAGCGAGTTCGGAAGCCCCTATGATATCGAAGCGCTATTCGACACTGAAATGAGTGTCCTTTGCGACGTCAAGGCTCCTCAGAACTACTGCACCAGTGGTCTGGACCTCTTTGACACAAAGGAAGGCTGATGTCCATGAAGACCGCTGGTACTTCCTTCTTTGGCTCTTTCTGCCATATATAACAGACTTCAAACGCACTGTCCTCGCTAGTTTCAAACAAGTGCCCATATCGAACATAACATTCACGATAAACTCTTCATATATATACTGGATTGTAGACACGTGTTTCAAATGGAGGACACTGTCAACTCTCCCTCCTGTTTGCGCCAACAGAATGGATCAAAGATCCCAAGGATTACTCTCCCAATCCCACTAAGTACGCTCATCGGTACCCGCTGGGCCACGAACTAGTGAAAAGCCTTGCTGTTGCCGGGAGATGGTCCGTAGCGGATCTTGTCCGCACAATCTTCCTGGTCTATGCCGCTATCAATCGACATATCCGCAAGACCAATATATTGACTGGCGGTCTACCCACTGATACTTCTAAGAGTAAGCTTGAATGGATTGGGTATCAACAGCTAGGTGTATATCCTCCCCTTCAAGAACATTAGGTGGTTAAGATAGACCTTACCAACAAACTGAATCAGGTAAAAAGGTGAACTCGCACCCGACCTAAGCCGGTGGTCATCGCGGTCAGCTCGATGAAGCAGATCGATGTTCGCGCTGCTATCAACTTCAGGGCGCATCTTCAGCAGTCCATGGTATCATATTCTCAAGAGGCACTCTGCATAATGCAACCCAGAAATCTTCACATGGGTCGAGAACGTCGGAGCTGCACCAGTGCTTGACAGAGATCACAGGATGTCAAAGATGCTTACCTGCAGTTGGGGCCTTTGGGATAATGTCATCTTCCGGCCCTGGTTCTTCTACTTAGCGAATCCCATCGCAACCGCCCTCAATACTAGCCGAACGACCGAGCACGAAGGGTTCTCAAAGTCTGACGACATGCCGTTAATGGTCTACCAAAAAGGATATTTTCCTAAAATGGCCCAAATACTACCTTCTTCAACGACCAAGATGCGGTAGTGAATGCGAGGGGTACGAACGAGAGGTAACGTCAATATCAGACGGCACGGCACACCCCACATTTTCGATCGCTGTCTCAACAGTGCTACAAAGAAATGCGGCTTACTTGGTCGACGATTGCTCTGCTAGAGGGGTACTAGGTGGCAATAAACTACCATACCGTCCGAAATTGGCTCTTTCCAGGACCGGAGCAGGAAAACGACGAATGGCTTATGGAAGTGATGAATCGCACCTGTATAATACATCCAAACTCCGAGTTACACCGAGCCCACCATCCGAAGCCGCGATGGAGAGACTCACCTCATCGACATAACCGTAGGGTGAATCCTTCTTTGCAAGCAGCTTCTCTTCCAGGCTTGTCGCGGCGGCAACGAAGCTGTGGGGGATGAGCTCCAGTGCACTCCCTTCTGTTCCATCGGCCGCGAACCAAAGTCCGGTCCAAGCAAAGAAATCCAGGTCGTCGGAAATTACAAGACATCAGTCGGAGCTCTCCTTCCACTCACCGCTCCTGGACAACACCCAGCTCGCATGAATGGAAGGTCCGAGATCATCGCCCTATGAGTTCAGGCAGTATTTCGGAGTCAAATACCATACTGTTGTATTGGCCTCGTTAGATGACATCGCCAGTTGACTTCCAGATGAGTACCACCACAAATTCGGGCGAGCGTTCACGTACTCTGTTTCGAAACTACCACACCGAGCTATAGAGACTATTCCATCGATCCTGCACATCGGCGCCAGATCAACCCTACGTGTCCTATGTCCGGGCAGGGACTGTATCACAATGGACTTGGGCATTGGGAGCTGGGAGTGCGCGTCCCGCTCACAACAATGAGACGTCCCACGCTTAGTGTGCAAGAGCGGAAGGATTACTGATGATTAGTGGCCTTTACAAACGATCAAGCACTCGTTGACTCAGAGCAAGTCGTTGGCTCTGCTTCCCAAGGAGATTTGAAGGTCATGTAGGGAACCACGATGTTACGCCGTTCATTGATCCCATCCGCTTCATGCGATATATACCGAACGGACAGGACCATCCCGCCATGCTCCATGCATCTGCGAATCATGACGTATTGACACATGACACTCATTGACGATCGAAAAGGAACATCGCAAAAGACGACTATTGCGATGAGTACGACTCTGACGACTGGCAACTTCTTAATAGCGGGTATCACAACAATAGCGCATACGCCGAAGTGTTGTGATTCTGATAGCACAAAGCCACAGCTCCTTCCCAACGGCGAAACATTTGGTTGACAGATATGATGAAGAAGCTCAATCGGCTTCTGACAACAACTACTACTATATACGGTTCAAGATCCTACACAGGGAGAAATGATCAACCGTTAGGTCTCCCGCCTACTAGACCAATCCGGACAGACGGAAAGATTGAAGGCATCTTCGTCTACTTCTTACCTAGATGTCTAGGAGATCGTCGCCCTAACACTGGAATCGGGACTACCGACTCGCTCAACCTTTCCCTTTCATCTTTTTGCGTTTCCGTCACTGAATATTCTTCCGAATTTAGTGTTGCAGCTGAATCGCCTTTCTTTACCAAACGAGTCTCATCTGCAACTGGAAATCCTTCCATGCAATTGCTCGGCTATTAGGACACGATGGCGAACCGAAACCATGGCGACCTTGAAAACACGCACCTTTTGGATAGGTTTGGCGTTAATCCAGGTAAGATTGACTACGAGCGCAACATCAATGTCGGCAATACTCTGCTCACTTTTCCCGAAGAAGGCCAGTATCTGGGCAACACCGCGCTCGCTGAAATCGTCGACCCGTCCAAACCAGCTTCGCTGGCGCCGTCCACAACATTCGGGACCCCGACGCGCTTCCAGACAACTCGCATAGGTCTGTCCTCTATATACAACAGCGTCCATGGCATTATCGCGCCGATGAGACGCCATTACTTCCGTCCTAGGTTCGTTCCTGGATCACTATATCTTCTTGCAGTTCCTGGTTCTGGAAAAAGTTCCCAACATCGGCCATGACAAGGACAGGCCACCGTTCAAAAGCCTCTTTACAAAGAGGAAAGGACCAGTCAAGGATGTCATCCCACACACAAGCTCAAGTTCCGCTTGGTAGAAGCATCAGCGAGAAACTCAATCGGTATCTTCGAGTAGGACAATAGAATTTTCATCAACTGGGTTGTGCTCAAGACGGATCGCCTCAACCCAGCCGAGGCTCACATCAGCATTTCAGGTCTCGCCTTTCATGAAGCTGGTGTGAATTTGTTATATACCTATGTTTCGAGTACTATCAGGGCCGTCTATCAAAGTATCAGCTTTGGAATATGTGGCGTTCTATACATCATGAGAACAGCGTGTGCCAATGTTGGTCGTCTTTATCTGCGAAAGCGCAAGTGCTCAAATGAGCAATTGCACATCAGCGTACGGTAGCCACCATACTGGATCTGGACGCCAGGCAGATGCGACAGTGGAACTGCAATCGTCTATTGCAAACGCCCAGCTTGGCCAATTCAAGTTCCGCGTCTTCGGTCTAGGCAACGTAACCCTACCAGACTTTATCGATGGCTGTAATACCCGGCGCCGCTATCACCACTCTAAGGAGTGTTATATTACCTCCCTCCAGGAATACTAAAGCGACGACAGAACCAGCAAAAGAACTCTATATATAAATGGCGCACGAAGTTGCGAGTCTGTTTGGCAAGGAAATGTACGAACGCTGCTCGTAATGACTAGAAGTATGATCAACGTGGCGATCCAAACACAGTTGATCAACGCGTTGCGGATATCCTCAGAACCGATCCGTACGCACGCCGTAACCTCACTATATATACAGGAAGAAAGTCAATCCCTTTCCCATCTTGCCACGGTTTTCGGCGCCAGATGATGCCGAAAGGTTCTTCATGCAGAGGACGGACCACTAACCTGTTCTGCCTTCTTTACATGGCGAGAGATATACGAACTGGAGTCGAATAAGACGTTTGCACAAAGCAGTAACGAACAATGTGCTGGCAGATAGTAAGGATCCATATTCCGGAGACTTGACGAAGTCCTGGTTGACCCAGACTTACAAAGCGATCCTCGAACGTGCCGACTCATGATTTCGGTTCAAACCAGTGATCATGGGAGCATAATCATTACCGGACGTATATTATACTTTGACTCTAGCGGAAATCCTATGGACCCTGCTCGACTTTGCCTATCGCTACTGCCAAATCAAGAACTGAACTTCTTGAATCAAATACATTACCGCGCAGACGATGTATGTTGGACAGACCTTAATGTTTCAAGCCATACGAGAATCGGAAAGACGATTGGAAGGGCTAAGCCAATACTGCAATCGCCAAATGGAGTGGAGGTCATATTCGTGCTCTCTCGACCATATGTGATACTCCCGCTCTTGATTGACCCAAGCGGGGCAATGAAGGGATCGATAGCCACCTATGCCGCGCATATGCTCTAAAGGCCGTCTAGTCTTGTATGTAGCTCGACGTCAAGCTCTTTCGCTGGTATTGGGTCCTACCCAGGGGCCCTGGCTGCGCTGAGTTCCAACATACGCGAAACCACCCGGCGGGAGACAAGGGACAAGTCGCCGTTTCGGGACACACGACATCACGGCAATCTACCCGGGGTACCCATCCAACACAGCCATTTGGCGTTTGTCTTGTCGGCTCTATACACATTCGATGTCAACTTGCATTCCGCTTATATATATGTATATACGACCATATGAGTCATCTTCTCTCTAGACTAACTTCTGGGTGTCCGCGGTGTGGAAACAACCAATCCAGTAAGCATGTCATGTCCCTGTTTCTATACTTGTATTGATCTTTTACAGGAAACCGAGAAGCGCCGAAAGATGGTCGAAATTCTCAAGCGTCTCGATTGTGAGGTCTTCCGCGCGGTTAGGTTTGACCGCCTGAGAGTTTGTTCGGCTCTCTGACATGGGTTGCCTGGTTTTATTATATTACTCTATTACGAGATATCCCTCACGTCGAAATGGCAACGACGCACCTCTTACACCATTCATTGTACAGTTGCTACAACAGCGAAGACTCAGAGAGACAATGCACAAAGTCTTGGCCCTCATGAGCGCACTTGATTCTCCCCCTGCTTCATCATCGACATGGCAGAGCAAACGAATCAGTCGCTGGATGACTTACAAGCCATCTCGTGCCCTCTGGAGGTGTCTTTTAGCTCACTTACAGCTGATCAGCTCAAGAACAACCTTCAATGGGAAAGGCTGTTGAAACATCGACGTCCAGCGAAATCCAGACTACACCCTGAAGTGCCGTCAGGTTGTGCAGAAGACATTGAAGAACTTCATCCAAAATATGTGCGCATTCGCCCTCGAGATAGTCATTCGCCCGCTTCAGCCTCAGCAGGAGCAAAGCTTGGATGAACTCTGGGACAAGCTAGAGATGAATAGCTTCGGCTATTGCCTTCCATCTCTGGTTTATGAAACAGCCGAACAAGACGTATGCCACATGCATCGTGTGACAGCACCGAGGACGAACAGTCCGTCTTTCTTGTCGGCACTAGAGTGGAATGGAGCGACCATATCATTACAGCGTTCGGTCTGATTTCCCGAAATCGATCTGATACCAGTCAGAAAGCGAATGATGAGGTTGACTTTCCGCTCGTGTATATAAATGTTACCACCTTCTGCAGTCTCATGATGACTGCCACACCACAGTTCTTTGGTAATAACAACAGTCAATGGCGGTTCCTCTCGCCTGCTCGTTGTCTCCACGAAAGAGACATGCTTCCCATATCAAGAATTAGCCAAACAGTCTAGATGACGTCACCACAGGCGAAGAATCTCGCGGTCCGGGTCGTACAGCTCCAGAGAAGAGCCGGTCTTTCAAGCTACCTTCAACTACGACCGAATGTCACAAAAAACACCTCAGGAGATCGCGGACAATGCGCCCACCTAGTGCCGAGTATAAAAATGTCATCGCTTCGAAGCCACGACATAAGTATCGCCAGAGTAAGAGACTCTGCTAAACATTAAATCCCGTCAACACACGATCGTTAGGTACATCTATATTTATATATTTCGATCTCTTGGAGACGCGCAACTCGTCCAACGTTCCCGATGCTTTTCGGCGCTCAAAAGGAGCCTTGGGAGATCCCAATCGTCTCCGGGGTGTAGGAGTCGTAGCCCTGTTCTATTACCAAGATATTGGCTTGCTCGCCCGCCCGTCGGGCAGAAACTCGGGAAACGTATCTACAACATGTACGAAGGAGTCTTCGACGCGAACGAGCCTGATCGCGACGACATTCTGCTAGATTCATGCGAAATTTGTTGGAGATATTATCGCCGCCCATGCGTCTGGGTCAAGGACGGTTTCCCGCGCAATGAATCCCATGTTACCATCCTACCGGCTGATTGGGAGCGCCTCGCCTTCACGCCCACCTACACGGGACCTGCCTTCCCCAACGCGACGACACCTGGTTACTTCCAGAACTTACAGAAGTCGAGATTCAGGGGATGTTCGCCGGACAAAGGTTCTCGCAACCGACTGTTTTCGGCTCACTTGTGTCAAACAAAGCTTCCTGAATGCCTTCAACAACGCAAAGTCCTTCTTTGTCGCAGCAGGCCTATTATATATATATGCTCACCTCGTCTGCGATAGTGTTGAGGGGATGGAGGAAACGGTTAGAGCTGTCCGTCTTCCTCTTTTCACAAGCTGAAATGGGGAGAGAAATGGGACACCTATATTATATCGCAATTTTGATGGAGACAGTCGATATGCTGTTGCTTAACTCGCTCTACCTTCTAGGCACGCGATAAACTGTTTAGCCCTAACTCAGGACTACCACATGGAATTTCGGTCGAAAGGCGACCGACAAATGTCGAACCATGATGGTACGAAGGGCTCAACCGAGCGCTGCCACTCTCTTGCCCGGACCCGGGCCCCACACGCATCAGCGCCTTGTACCGCTTCGGCCTTGACTAGTTCTCACGGCCAAACGTTCAGTTTTACGACGTCCAAAGACATCATTTGATCTCCGCCGAAGAAAGGACCGATTGCGATCACGGGAGTCGCAAATCTAAATATCTTCTCCGGTCTGGAAAGTATATATACACCCATATATAATACCACAGCGCCTGGCCGAAGGGGCGGCAACGAAATGGCGAAGAAAAGTCTGTTCTCAATCGTCAACACTATTGAACTTCCTTGGCCGGAGCCCCGAATGCTCGACTTTCTCTTTTGGGTCTGCAGATATAGGAAGTCTACCTGGAGCCTAAACCAATCAAGACGTTGTGGTATCCCAGTCGTCGTCTGCAATCCGATCATAAGCCCAGCCTGCAATTGGCTCCCCTGTGGGGACCAAATGCTCGATGCTTGCAGCCTACGTGGAGAAAGGTACGTGGTGCGGCTGTCTTTGGGGAGTTCCAATGTTCGCGTTCCTCGCTAACTACCTTTTACTATCAGAAGTCCACGTCAAGAGATCCTTCTAGTTCACCAATCTCGACAAGGAACATGCTCCGCCAAAGTCCGTTTATATCTTATAGTACCCTCGGAAGTACAAGCCGGCTCTCCAAGTCCCTGTTCAGCAACGTCCCTATGAGAACGAACTTGGGAGGACTAGGCAAGTTTGTTGAACGATTCAAGCTTCATTCCATGTATACGACTCACGGCAGCTGATCTACCACCATGTGCCAACCAGTCTCTCTATGTCCTTATAACATGCCTCGTAACGGCAAGAGAGGGTCCACAGAAAGTGCCCAATATTGACCTTGGAATGTTGGATGTAGACAGTCCCACTGTCGTCAGATATAGTCCGAAGGCGCCGACTTGTGCCAACGAAAAGGAACGTTTTATCTTCGTGTTCCCAGTCCCAAGATTGGGCGGTCGGTCGCCTTCTCAGTCGAAACAGCCATCTTTGTAGACCTCGAGTGAGCTACAGGACCATGTCATGGCGGCAGGGATGATGGGAATGTTTCTCATCTCCGTGGCCGGGCAATCTTGACGACTTGAGATTCAGATGCCCACGGTCGCCCCGTCGCATCTGACTCTGACCTGCTCCTGGGGATTCCAGCGTTCACTGCACACGCTCTTGTCCGCCAAATCACTTTCTTCCACAGACTTTCGGTACATCGCTTCCCTTTGCACTTGGGTTACTTATATAAAGTTCTGCGGACCTTGGAATTCCATGTCATCCTCTGGCGTTTCTCATGCAATTCGTAGCTCAAAGTTGGACAACTGTCCGCATGGTCCAAACAATGTCGAATTTAGATTCACACCGCAGCTTCAGCGTCTTGTCGCCCAAGCGTGAGCTGGAAGCCACAGCTCCGTGGGAGGTTGGGTTCAAAAATATCCGTGCTTACCTCCACAAGCAACCATCATTGACTTACAAACCACCGGTCACCAAGGAGCCTTACAAAGGTTCCCCATCAGGCGCTCTTACAGTGACTGTACGCACATCTAAAGACAGTCCCGTTGGCGCGCTTATCTGTTCCGTCCTACGGTAGAAGTCGTCATAATTACTTCAATTGCGATACGACTGATGAGGATACACTGTGCAACATTTGCACCAAGACTGGCCTCCTTTATTTGGTTCCCATCGCCCGAGCAGCAACGCACAGATCTCTTCTACCGCACGTACTCCCAGTGTCGGAAGAGCAGCTTCCAATGGACAACGGCGAAGACCGCGCAAAGAACAATAACTAGGGGTACAAAGAGCTCACCTCCACCTCGAACGAATCAAGACATTCATCGTCGGGATCACAGCAATCGTATGTGATCCGGTCGTAAGTCCGGAGGCTAGGCTACCTATTCAGATCATCTGCCTATGCTATACCCCGTCGATACCAACTGTTGCTAAGGCAAAGCCGAATTAAATACGATTCTCCCACCTCACAAGGTTGACGAGGCGTTTCATGATCAAAGCACACGAGCACGGGAGACCTAACTCGCGGAGCGCTGAACTTCAATGCCAGTTTTCGCATTAGAAAGCATTGAACCAGGAGCCTATTAGAACTCCCTGCAATCTCATGTTTGTACACTGGGTCCAGTCACTACTAGAAGAGGAAGCGTCTGTTGACAAAATTTGGTTGGTATATTTATCCTCTACTTCGTTCCCACCCTGTGGCTGGCGTCCTGGGCTCGAGCAGCGCCAAGCTCCTGGGCGCCAACCCCTCGGGGCTCTCATCCCAGTTAGATGGGACTGGTCTGGTACAACTCTATATATATTTCGCTGCGGTCGTCCTACCATCCAATGATCATGTCATTCGAGGTTCAGCAATCAGTCACTCGACTAGCGCAGTTGAGAATTCTTTTCAGACCAGTTCTCCACTGAACTTTCCACAACACTGCTATATACGAAAAAGTCTACCTTCAAAAGGAATAAATTGTTAGAAATTATATACAAGAACAACGCCTGACTGAAGGTAAATCTTTCTCGTCAAGACGACTACCAATGCAACACAGTTGTCGCGTTGCGCCAGTTAAGGGAGTTTATTGCCTACTTCCCAACTTGGATGAAGTTCCATGATATGGGGACTCGCGTATCAACTACCCTACACTACCGCGCCCGAAGCTGTGAGACGAGCTACCACAGAACACACTTTACGAAAGGCCTACAATCGAGAGCCAAAAGAAAATTACCAACGGATTTAATTATATAGAAGAGGTTCTCAGCCTCATTGAGTGTCTCGTGCGCTTCTTCGGGGCTTTGCAGTGCGCTAAACTGGACGCCACTCTGTACTGAGCATGCCCTAGATCTGATTGACAAATCTTCCCTATATACACCTATTCGAAACGCCAATGACCCAGGCCTGGTAGAGGAATGTCAAAATGCTTGACTCTGACGCAGAGATGTCTGATCTAGGTGTTGAACACATTGAACTTCTCTTGCGCTTCCTCTGCTTTTTGCAGCATGTCAAAGTGGAGTCAACTTTGCATTGAACATGCCCTTAAATTGGTTGACCAATATTTGCCTTTTCCACCCATGAGAGTCGCGGTGAAGAAAACAATGAAATGTTGGATAGTACGATCCGCACGCCTACGTGGTAGCAGAGCTTCTCTCGGATCGTCGACAGTCGAAGGAGTTTAGAGCGCTTGAGGAGAGGACACAAAGTTCCTTCTTGATCTGAAAAACGAGAGAGATGTCTATTTTACGGCTCTCTTTACAATCAGTTCTTAACCGAAGATAGCTGCACTGGAGCATATATATGCCTGAGAGGACAAGGAGTACCCTCAACCTTCAGGACTTCTTAGTGCTGGGGTTTGGAAAGTAATGAACGGGTCGCTTTCGTGGATAGCGTTTCCCGCGGCTTCCAAATTCGACAAAACGGCTGGCTTCGCGGTTCATTTAATCCTTTCTTCACCGTCGGCGCTTCTTGTTCATCTGTTCAACGTCCACACAACACCAGTGACCGACCGTCCGGACATCAAGGAGATGGTTTATGACCACCTTGCGCAAACCGTGACTTCTCAGTTTATACCGGTCGCATTTCTCGACTGGTCTGCGAAGGATTTGAATCCTGCATCGACGAGATGCGGTCTACAAGACTATACAGAATTTATCACAACGGATATAGACCCCTGGCTTGGCTCAGCCAATGTGTCTGCTACCAATTTCTTCATTCTTCATCAACATAACACAACACTGCGTGCGCCTCCATCCATCACCTTCTAATCACATGCCCTCTTTTTGTAACCCGACCAGTCACTGCTGGAGGAAAAAAGCAGAGTGGAACACTGTTTTTTTTGGATGAGGATGCGAGATATATCCCTTCGAACAGATTTCCCCAGACCAGCGACAACCTGTTGACAGCCAGCGCCAGGAGTGGGGGACTTCCGATGAGACCACTGAGTCACTCGGCGGTTATATAGTGGCAGACGGCCAAGACCACCAACACGGAACTGTTCGACGTATGGCTGTTGTGAACAGAACGGGAACACCTTCGGCGTGGGGTTTTGTGATGAAAGAAAGAAGCCGAAGGCAATACTCGATTACCGGTCTTGCGAATGTAAGGTGGCCAACAGCCTCCTTCAATTATTCCCCACCGAGTCGTTCATGAATCAACATATCCTTTGTCAAGCACCTGATCGTTGAGGTACCCAGAGCTGTTGACATTGGACCAGACTGCAAATCTGATGAGTTTGGGCCTTACGTGACGATTGGTGTTCTCCCTAACCCAATCCTAATGCTACCGAACTACTATCCAACAGGTCAACTACCACGCCAAGAGGATTTATGCTACGTGGCAACTCACTTACCACCCTCAAGATGCCAAGCCTGACCGGGATGCCCCTAAGACTGTCCGACCTTTACGTCGTCACGATAACAAGCCCCGGATATCCTCAGCTTCCCGGGGAGAACGTTAGTCACCGCCAGAAGACATCGCAATCACTCTGCAAGGAGCCAATTACGCGAAGCATATACAGGTCCCGGCTTACCTGGCAATGACATGCTGGTACACCAAGGAGCGGACTGGAACCATCGGTCTCAACGTGCATAAGGTCCTTCCAGCCCAAATCCGACGTGCTGTCACCCGGCGACCACTTCATCTCGACAGGACTGAATCGATCTTTGCCGATCCATTAGATGGACAAGGCTCTTGGGCACCTGATGACCAGCCTGACATTGCCAGGCGAAGACATCAGACTGGTAATGAACATCATTGAAGACCATGGCGGGGACGTCTACATTAGAGACAGAACGGATGATCGCGAGATCGCCGTTCCTTTCTTCCACGGACAGAATGATGCCGAACAAGACTACGAGGAAAACGTTCCCGAGAAAGCAACCATGGCAAGAGAAAGACCGGGACGGTAACCTCGCTGGCTTAAGATATCTCTGGATCCTTTCTAACCAGTCGAACCTCACGATCTATAAACTGAAGAGAGTGGGATCTCTCCAAGTTTAGAGCGGAAATGTACTGTACATCAACTCCCTCCTTTTGCAACGCACCAGGGAATACATCATGTGTCTGCATGACGACCATGCAGTAGCCTACAATGTGGACGACTGTTATCTATATATATGCGCGATTCGAAAGGCAGACTTGACTGGGCCAACAAGATGATAAGACACCCCACGCCAACCCCGGTGGCAGCAGGGCAACCTTTCGCAATGGGCTGCTCTGATCTCGCGACACGCTGCCACACTATCTTTCTTTCCTTACACTTTAGATATAAATGTAAGCCACCCATTCTATCTTGGTCTTTCTCGTGCTTACCTTACGAACAGAAGAAACTGTAGATTCGGGGATCGACCGATGCACCCGCTATGGAGTCGACCTGTCCTCGTAACCGAGAATCTTAGTCACTATGTCGCTTAGTCTAGAAACCCTCCCGCTGGAGACCTTTGGCTATATATCGTCTCAACTAAAGGTCATCGACCTGCAATCAGCAGCATCCCCGTTATAGACAATCAACATGGGCGCCTCTCCCATGCTTTTCCACTCAAGGCCTTGGGCAAGACCTTTGCGGGACTATACATGCGTACCAATAACACCTGTCTTTATTACGATCATGTCGAGGCAAATGCGACAAAGCGGCCACCAGACACATCTACGCAACTCAGTCGCGTCAGGCCAAAAGCCAAGGTTTCTTGCTTTCACTGCTGTACATCATATGTCCAACGATATGTGCTGTCTCACAAGAGGAGCCCCCGTACAAATCCGCGAAAGCGTCTACTTTAAGCAAAGCCTCGTTCAACGCCTGCACCAAGGCTAGCATAGAGGCTTTGTTCATGTGTTCGCGAAACGAGTCGCTCGAAAGATTGTAGGATACGAGTTTCAAGGCTTATGAGATTGGAACACTTGTGTCGTTGCTGTCTTCTTCTACTTGATCAGAGCTATTATATAAGCTACCGAGAGCCTCTCAGTACTTCGAAGCGCATGCCCTCTCACATTGAATGGGTGTTGACCAAAACCCCAAGACAAGGGACTACGGGGACGCTTTGAACCTGGAGTCAAAGGCCAGTATCGGTTGCTATTATGCTGCCGCCTTGGACTGATGAGCAGGACCGATACTTGGAGTCTCTACGCAAGAAAGACAAGCCAACGAAAAAGATTGTACGTTTGCTCCAAAAACGATTTGGTATCACGCGCTCCGGAATGCTGTTTCCCTCCAACATCCTCCACGATCAACTATTAGTTCTTTTCACAGCACAAAACAAACTATGGGTTTGTTTCATTGGAAATTCCAATAGCGCGAGCCAAGGGCGGCACAAGCAATGCCCTTGATATATACCCTGAGTATCTAGAGTATAAGGCTGGGTACGAGGGTTCAGGGAAACGATGGCCACTGATGACCAAAAAGAGCTCACGACAGGACGGCAAGATGTCAGTCGACTTCAAACCTATAAGCGACGAAGAAGACGTGTGGACGGCCCACTTCTCGCTCGACCAGGACATTTCGACTTCCGAGATTGCTACGACAAAGACTACAAACAATTCGCAATGCCAATCCTCAAGTTGCACAAGTTCACCGATGCGTCGTACGAACTATCTTGTTCTCGATTACAGCATATAAATAATTCTCTTCGCCTCGAGTGTAATATGAGTGGCTGGCCCTCGCGATATGACTTTGAGCGAGCCAAAGACCTTTGGTGATGCGAATCCAACAATGGTTGTAACATAAAGGAGGGCCTTCAACCATGGATGGAGGTCATCTTGAGCCTTTCAGAGCTTTCATTCCGTCTCCACGTCAACTTACAGTTCCAATGCCACCTCATGGGCTTCGAGGTCATGCCGCTACCGCTACCGTCTCCGACTGAAGCCATAGGTCCAAAGCCGTCATCCCAAGAAGCCCGTCAAATCACAACAACTACATCGTTATATATAGATATATAAGGCGACACCAAAAGGATTGCCCGACCAGACCACCGCGGTCTGTGAGGCACTGCCTTTCTGTGTGCTTGATGGCAGGTAACGATATCTTGACAACAGAGGAATCTGTCGATCAAGATGAGAGCAAGCTTCCTGAACAGAGTGCACGTACCGAAGCCGACTGGGGGCCGGTTGCTGACACTCTGACAGACAGCCTTGAGTCATCGTGTATAAGGTGACGCTTACGATGTTCCTGGACTAAATGGGAGTCATTCTATACCTACGATGCATCCTACTGGTAAACGTCGGAAATGCCATTGCAATCGCTTGGTCCGTCCACTCCTTCCAGATGCCACAGACCCGGCATCAGAAATCTGAAAGAGCATGAACGGCCATTCCTTCCTCGGTC